>MEJB01000009.1:3138757-3231763 GCA_001752375.1 Rhazya stricta
TTAGCATGGTGATAAGTCTGACGCCCACTCTCTACGCGTTCACCTCACACAGAAAAGACATGATGAACGACACCGAAATGTGGTACGCTCGTCTATGATCTTTTGGAATATGTCTTATAGAGGGGAGGGAGGAGGGGGAGGGAGGGAGGAGGTAACAAGTGACGTAAGGTAGTTTATGTGGAACTGCTCAGATACTGTCCAGTATAATAAAGTAACCCCTACTCAAATATAAAGCCATTAATTTATTCAACCTATTACTTGGCGTCTCCTAAAGCTTTCAGAAACGCAGAGATCGAGAGGGACAAACGACATCGCTCCTGTTCTTCTCTCCCTTCTTTCTTGACTCTCAGATTCACAAGTGTATCAGTCTACACATTCTATTCGTCCGTCCCGGCAMTATTTGTCTCTGCTTTTTGCAGTGAGGAACTAATGCTGTGACGAGTTCTTGATGAATAACGGGTGTAGATAGATTCGAGGTGAAGCATTTACGTTAAGGTTTTGAGTGGTGTGGATTCAGACTTTTTCTTGAAATTCTTGGTTGAGGCGTTTCAGAAGGGATGGCTTCGTCGGTGGTGTGTTCGTGGTTAATGGCGGCATGCATGTCAGTTGCTTGTGAGAATGAATCATCGAGCTCCATTTCTATGTTGAGCTCGAACCCGTCATTCTCTTCGCGATTCACCAAATGGGCTGCTCGTAAGAGGAAGAGGGCTTTGGCTGTTTCTAAATGTACCCCTCAATTTTCAAGAATTCGTAACCTCATGACCTCTTGCTTACCTTTTGAGCCCTGCGATAATTTCTATAAGGCAACTTCGTCTTATGTTTCCTTGGGCCTTTCTTCTTCCCCGTTCTTCTCCGGTGACAGTGGAGCTCCTTCTTTGAGTCGCAGGCGGAATAAACTTCATCGACCTTCACATTCTGGTAATCTTGCATTTCCCTCAATTATTTGCACTTTCTTCATACTTTTGACGTGGGTTTGAATTTTTAGCGTGTTAGATGGAGCAATATACATGGAATTGTAGATTTTGCTTTCTATATATTTAAATTTTCTTATTTTTGGATGTGGGATCTGGGACAAGCTTATGATGCTTCCTTGGTGTGGCGGAATACTAAGGTTGCTTCCTTGTTTCTAGGCAAATTATGGATTCCTTGTTTCTTGATTTTTCTTTTCCTTTTCCTCCAAAAAGATGTCTTCATTTTCAGATTAATTTTTTCGGTGAACGATGCCATTAAGTAAATAATGATCATGTGAAAAATATGAAGTTGGTTTATTGTTGGTCAATTTTGTTGCAAGCAGAGAATGGTAGCAATGAACTGAAATATGGACTGACGTATTTACTATTAGTCAACAATTGGTTGTTAATATTGGGTTCGGGTCAGTGTAATTGCATGAAGAGTTCATAAGACAGCTTCAGGATATATTTGGATTGCACTAGTACTACCTCTCTGTTCCACCCGCTACCTTGTGTAAACGGAGCTTTCAGAAATTATTAATTCAAAGAGGGCAAAGGTGGATTTTGCACGGCTGCTTCCAGGATCCATCATCATGTATATGTATTTTAAAACATTAGTTCATTATTTTTGTCCATTTAGCAGGGAAATAGAAGAACAATGGTGTCAGAATGGAAACAATTTCTTATTTTTCTCTCCCCTTGCATTAAATACCACAACTCTTCAAATGTTAGGATTATTAATAATATATATTGGTGTAGATGTGGGGGTGAGGTTGGTTGATATCTGGCATCCTTGTTGTTGACCGTACGCTACACTGGATATTGTCCTGGGATGATGCTTATCTTAATGTCACCTGGTTTATTACGGGATTTTTTAACTTGAGAGGTGGGCATGGTATATTTCCAAGGTACCAGGGGGAAACCTGGAAGTTAATTGAGGCAAGGAGGTAGGCACATGGAGGCATAACTAAGATATGGAGGGGTCAACTAGAAGCCTGTTTAAGTTAGAAGGCCAGATAYTAGTTCTTGAAAATTGAGATGGCCAAGGATGTCTTGCCCCTCTGAATTGAACTTTAGGCCTCTCCTTCGGCATCATAGCCTTGATATTAGCATGTAGTTTTTTTATTAAACCTATTATATTGTTCTACTGGTCCAATTTATGTTGCAAAATTGTGTTGCCGACCTAATTTTTCTTGTCCTTCAACATGTTTGCATTTCTACTCATTGAGTTTTTCCTATTTCAGGACAAGTAACAGCTATAGCAGTGCAACCTGCAATGGAAGTAGCCCCCAAGAAGAAACCTTCTACTAAGCAAAGACGTGTGGTTGTGACAGGAATGGGTGTAGAGACCCCACTTGGTCATGATCCGGATGCATTTTACACTAATTTGCTTGAAGGTGTTAGTGGAATAACTGAGATAGAAGCTTTTGATTGTGCTCAATATCCTACAGTATGTCTTGTTCATAATTTTTCATCCTATTTTTTCTGAGGCTATTGGGTTTAGAATTTGATATTTAGACTTCAAATGCAGAGAATTGCTGGAGAGATCAAGTCTTTCTCGACAGATGGTTGGGTTGCTCCTAAACTTTCTAAAAGGATGGACAAATTCATGCTTTACATGCTTACTGCTGGGAAGAAGGCTCTGGCAGATGCTGGAATTACAGAAGATGTCATGGATGAATTGGATAAAACTAGATGCGGTGTATTAATTGGCTCAGCTATGGGTGGTATGAAGGTAACTTCTTATCTTCCTGTTAGCAGAGGTTATATTGGGGGATGCTGATTTTGAGATTGCATGATTGTGCATATATGTTTTACTAGCACCTTTACATCTTTTTAATTTGTTTCTTTTTGTGGTTTTAGCTTTTCCAAACACAGTACTGAGGTTGCACACATGCTTATTTTGGAATTAGATTCCATAGGCATTTGAATTGGGTAATGATGATATGAGGGTATATATGTCAAACATGTGTAGTCCCTCAAATTTCTCATCTTCACACCTACAAGTTCTCTTGATTCTTCTTGTCCTGTAGAACTCAAATCTTGTACGCTATCTAGCTTACTAAGGATGGCCAAAGTGGAAGCTTGCAAACATATAAACATTATCTCTTGCTTGAAATGTCATTAGATCCTGAGTTGCTGCATCCTTCCACCAGTTTTTCTTTTTCTTCCCCTCATTCTGATTGACAATTTCTTTGTAGAGACTTATCAACAAATTTCTTTCTCACACTTGTATTGTGATTGGAGCAGGTTTTTAATGATGCTATAGAAGCTTTGCGGATCTCATACAGGAAGATGAATCCTTTTTGTGTACCTTTTGCAACTACAAACATGGGCTCTGCCATGCTGGCCATGGATCTGGTACTCTTTTTTTCCTTTGTTTTTTTTTTTTTTTCCTAATTGCTGACTCAAGAAAAAATTTGTCATATTTAGGGTGTCTCTCTAATTATTGCACTTTCTTTACTAAAATCCAGGGGTGGATGGGCCCGAATTATTCAATTTCTACTGCTTGTGCTACTAGCAACTTCTGTATATTGAATGCAGCTAACCACATAATTAGAGGGGAGGCTGTAAGTCTCATAGCTTCTCTCTTCATATTTCAACATATTAGAGGTTCTAGTGTATTACACACCAGAACTAAAAACAGATTGGAGTTGACTATTGCAATCTCTTATATGTGGAAAACTTCTAGGATATGATGCTTTGTGGGGGCTCTGATGCTGCGATCATACCAATTGGTACTTATTTCTCCTTTCTGGAGATTAGATTCTTTTAGCAACTTGAGCATTTAATTTGTTACATCGTATACTCTGGTGCAGGATTGGGYGGTTTTGTGGCTTGTAGAGCGCTTTCTCAAAGAAACAGCGATCCAACTAAAGCTTCACGCCCTTGGGACAGTGTAATTCTCTTAATTATCTCATGCCTTTATTCCAATCTTTTTCCCAAAGATTTTGGGGTTCCAGGAAACGGAATCATGCTTGTTGTCTTGAAATGTGTAGAAAAAGGTGCAACTGATAGATTAGATTGGGTGTTACTATGCCAAGCCAAATCTTGTTCGATTTGGTTTAAGATTTGATATTAGTCTGTTGTGATAATATTTGGTCAACTTTAGAGACCTTAGAAGGTAAATGCTTGTTTCTCCTGCAAAGTCAATTTAACTGTTATGTAATTGGTGAGGCCTACAATTGCAAGGGTACTTGGTGTTTTGAAATCTGGAAGTTGACTATACATTTCTGGGCTTTGAAACGTCTTAGTTTCTAACTTATGAAAAGGTCCTTATAGTAAAAGTATGATTTCCAAAAATGTATTTCAGATTTTGGATTCTGGTCTTTCTGTAGACTTTGCACTAAACATTAACTGGATGTTGAACAGAATCGTGATGGATTTGTTATGGGAGAAGGTTCTGGAGTTCTACTGTTGGAAGAACTTGAGCATGCCAAGGTGACTTGATCTATAACAATAAAAATATTCTTGTTCAGAATAAAAAATTCTTATTGTAGGTTTCTCTGACAATGTTTTATTTGTATTCAAATTGACAGAAGAGAGGTGCAAAAATATTTGCAGAATTCTTGGGTGGAAGCTTTACCTGYGATGCTTATCACATGACTGAGCCTCATCCAAATGGTAGTTTGCCAAGCTTCTTCTTTCTGCATTTTGATCTCTCCCCTTTCTCACTCACGCACATTTGGTTGAGAACAGAATGCCAAGAAAACCTTGGGTTTGATGGTTTAAATTTGATAGACAAGGTTGAAAATGCCATAATAGTTACTTTATCAAGTTCAATCTGAAAGTTTTAGTTTAACTGTTAATCTTTTGAAGATGTATGTTTGTTGGGGAAATAGCTGAATTCTCCAAGTTTCTCGAGAAGGAAAGTTTATGTTTATACCTAGTGCAAAATTGTAGCCGGGTATCATTTGTGGATGACATAGATTTAGCTCGGTAGGATTCCAGTCACATGTGTTGATACCACCATGTGTAAGCTTATCGGATATTTTGATGTTGAGGAGCAATGACTGTATCAAGAGTTTTAAGGACAAGGTTTTATAGTTTGCAWTACTTATCTCAGTATATACTTGTACTTAAAGCTTGGTAGAGTTTTATAGAAAGAAAGCATGATTAATCCTTTGTGGATGGTTAAACTTTATACTTTTGCACCTATTTGCAGGAACTGGCATTATTCTTTGTATAGAGAAGGCATTAGCTCAATCTGGGGTGTCCAAGGAAGATGTTAACTATATAAATGCACATGCTACATCCACACCAGCTGGAGATATTAAGGAATACCAAGCACTTGTTCATTGTTTTGGCCAGAACCAAGAGGTTACTTGATAATATAAATTTGTTTTGCAGGATACTTTACTTCTCTTCCAGTTTTTCCTTCTGTAATGTTGATTCATCTTTTCAATCTTGCAGTTACGAGTGAACTCCACAAAATCTATGATTGGCCATCTGCTTGGAGCAGCTGGTGCTGTTGAAGCTGTTGCAACTGTGCAGGTTTGCATACAATTTCATTTTGCAAAATCCCCTGGAGAAATCAGGAATTTTGTTTCTAATATCTGCGATTGAGTTTCTTGTATTTGGTTGATTGGCTTTATAGGAATGCATCTTATTTTGGGTTTTATAGAGATAGAAGAGTACAGGAAGAGTAACCAATAATTATCTTATTTCGTGCTTTTGAAGAATTTTCTTTTTGCAGCTATGACTGATATGTGTATAACTTCAAACACCGTTTTAGTAAAAGCAACATAGTTTGGTATTCCAAAATTGTTCCTTGYTATAACCTGTGCTTTATCCTCTGCTTGTTTCATATTTCCTAGGAGAAACTACAGATTTTGGTAATGCATGGGAATGGGAAGATGTAAAATTTAGGGATTACATCTGCAATAAAGAAAAATAAGAAAACTTTTGGTCCTCCACATCAGAGGTGTGCCTGCGACACAAAAAACCTCTAATGGGGAGGCAGCATTTTCTTGGATATTTAACTTGAAAAAGGTTTCTCCAAYTTTTGTTAAGATAATCTTGCATTCACTTTTGACTTGCGGAACTGCTTCTCGCATTTTGCTTGTTAGCTCCATCAGGAGTGCAATTGAACCATCCTTCAAGAAGGTGGAGCATAGAATTACCAAAATATTCTATGCATGTGGTATGCTAATTGACTTGGGAAAAGAAAATGCTTGTTAGAAAAAGGAATACTCACTCAACGCTTTGAAATACTGCAATGTGTAGATTGGCGATTGGGATATAACCCAAGTTTGGCTTCACTTTCCATATTGTAAGATCAGCCCTGGGTTCCCTTGATGATTATAGCTATCTCGTGGGAAGGTTATGGATTGAGTAGTGTTKCCATAATGCTCTATAGAGCTCTTTATAAAATATAGATGAATCAAGGCGTTGCTTTTTCTTCTATCCKTTCTTGGTACTTATTTGTTGTGCCATTTGTTTCTTATGTGAAAGTTTTGTTTGAGTTGTTTAACAACCCAAAAGCACCTTGCTGCCTTGCCAGCCGCTTTCTTTTCTCTGTATCCTAACTTCTAGGCAGTCAGAGGGCTTCTATTATAGGAAAACTTGTACAGACAGTTTTTAGGTGGGTAATCTGCTTTTTGCAAATGTCTCCTTTGATGAAGGAATTTAAACTAGAAGATATTATCAGAATTGGCCAAAGTTTGATTTATCTCTGGAAATAGTTCTTGTTCTTAATCTAGGAGTCATTTCTATTAATTCTACTTAGGAAAAGAAAAGTAAAATTGGTTTTATTTTTATGGACCTAGTTCTCTCTGCATCTGCATCTGAGTCTAAGGTTATGAATTTTAGTCTTTGATGACATCTCCTTTTCTTTTATTGTTTCTTTTATTTTTATTTTTATTTTGGGTTGGGGAGATCTACCTAAGGGAAAACAGGGAGGGGAAACAACAGCAAATACTAGAGGGTGAGTTTTGAGTCCCTGGTCTTTATGGTATGGGAATAAGTGGGTAATCAACAACAACTTAATCCTAGAGTGATGACATCTTCTGAAATGMTAGACATTTACCTTTTTGTCCAAAATCTAATAGTTCAATTGGCATGACGATATTTGTTTGCAATACTTTTGTCATTGAATTCAGATTTCTATCTTTCGTAGTTGTTTCATAGGAYAACTTTCTTAGCTTTCTTCAAGTCACTTTCCTTAATTCAGTCAAAGCATGCTGTTATATAAATGGGATGGATGCTTTGTGAAATTTCTACTCTTTAGATAACTTTTATCGCATAATTTTGGTTGCTTACAAAAATGTTATTGTTAAGGTGGTTGAGTTATCAAAATCTGAAAATTTCTTTCCCCTTTTTAAAATTTTCTGCTGCAGAAATATTCTTGCAGTCATTCTGACTGCTAAATGCCAGAGGCTCAGCTTTGACTTAAGATGCCTCTTTTATTTATTTTTTATTTTATTTCTTTTTGCAGGCAATACGGACAGGCTGGGTGCATCCCAATATCAATCTTGAGAACCCAGACGATGGTGTGGTATGTTTGTGTGTTCTTTATGTCATTGTTAGATTTCATAATCTTTGTATGTTTTACATCATGTTGATTCTCTCTCATACTATAAAGATCAGGATGCTAGAGAAACTCTTGTTTGACTTGCATCCAAAGGCCATTCGATGCAAAGATAGACCAGAATTTTCATATTTAGCATTAAGTCATTGTAAAAATGTTCCTAATTAGCTTAGTGTTTAATTGGATGAAGGCAATCCAACCAAGTGGCGTATATGATAATGTAAAACAAAATGCTAGCTTCTCTAACTTAAACATTTGAAATAAAACATCAGTACAATGACTGACTTCGTTCTGCTTACATGAAACTAGGATGCTAATCTGCTGGTGGGGCCGACAAAAGAACGCTTAAACGTTAAAGTGGCATTGTCTAATTCATTTGGGTTTGGTGGACACAACTCCTCAATATTATTCGCTCCTTACAAATAGATTCTTTTGGGAACCTCAACCCCAGCCAAAAGGTATGTATTATATATCTGTTACCACTTCCTGGAATTTTCTCACAGAATGCGAATCAAATTGTATGGCAGACTTTAAATCATTGTAATTCTTTTCGAGATAATTTGTCTATTGTTTAACCAAAGGAAGTAATCATTTTCATTATAATAAATTTAATATTTACATTTGACGTGACTTCCTCAACTTGATAAACAGGAAGATTCTAGAGGAGTTCTCCCTAGCAATCTTGATTTCAAGTTACTTAAGAGGGTCCCCAGAAACCAATCGGTCTGTCATGCATCTTGTGGTGTTCCAGTGGATTTCTTGAATCTCAAGCAGTTAACTGCACCTGAACTGTCTCTTGGGGTTTGCTGAAGAAAATCAAGGGCCGCTCTTGACAAGCATCTGTTGCAAATTTGTTGGTTTTTTTTGCTCCCCTACCCTTCGTCTTTGTTTGCATATAATTCTTGTAGGGTTACGACAGTGACTTATYAAGAGSCGCTGTGACCATAAGGTAGAGATGCTTGTTCAGCCGTTTGTGTACAATTAGAGAGATGTATCACTAAATTTTGACAACAAACCGTTTTTCATTTTACATTGTTAGTTTTGCAAAATCACCAAAACAGATTGCATTAGGGTGGGAAATAATAAGGCTTCTATAGTTTCTGCTTTCCCTGTTGGATGTATTGCAAACTTGGACTCATCCTATGCTATCAGGCAAAGATATATAGATTGGAAAACGGACTCACTCCGGAAATGTTGAAGTCTCTCATTTATTTGTCAGTCTAGGGGGTCGCGGGTAAGGGACGATATGGTGATCTTTTCCGTTAATGAAATCAGGCTATCTACGGCTTATATCCATGTTTGCAGAGTCTGCATTTAACCTCGCATAAAGCGATGAATTTGTAGTCCACAAAATTAGTAAGCTTGATTAGGGCTTTTTGCCGAAGAATATTTATTGTTGATCAAAGAAAACTGCCTATAAATTGCACCGACTTCAGGTTTACCAGTTACCAATATGCAGTCATTGGTACTGTCATACGATTATACACATTCGACATCCTCCAGATTGACGATAGAGAACTCCAAATGCATGGCAAATCGATATCAAACTCGTTGCACTATCTAAAGTGTTGTTCTCGCAAATCCAACTGAAACGGGTAAAGCTTGCTTAGGCCTCYGTTGTCCATCAATACCCAAATGACTTTGCCCAATATCTTAATATACTCTTTGAACATGTATGCCTATAAACAAATATGAATAAACAAATAGAATCCTCGGAGTTCCTAGTACAAAACCATGCACCAGCAGAAAAGTTGTCCACAACTTCTTTCCAGTCAATCGACAGCTGAACAAGAGCACGTGTTCCATGAGGTGAACAGGACGGAACCTGAACGAACTGGAAATGTCATTGCCTCTGCCCTTGACACACTCGACATGTTTTCGGTGGATTTCAATAGCTTCAATAACAGCAAGAATAGATCTCGACAGGCCCAAGCTCTGTACTAATGTAAATAATTATGGTATTGATAGACTACCTGCTTTTCTGTTGGGTGCCCCTTTTCTTATGTTTCTTCTGTCTTACAGCCTTCATGGCTAGTGCACTTGAGACACTCTTACCTTCTAGCTTCTTCGTCAGCTGGACCACACTTGCCATRCCTTTTCTTGCAGTGGCCTTGTGCTCTGGCCTTCGACTCAACATTCTGCGGTCAAGTGGCCAATAAGCATATGGCTCCAGTTTATCCTTCCTCTTCACATCTCCCCCAGCTTTCTTGCTTGCATACTCATTACCAGTGTAAGCCCACCCTGACTCCGATGTTTTCCTCCGCTTCTGTGCTTTTCGTGATTTCAAAGATGACACATGACTGTCTGCCTGACTCTTTGTGTCAACATTAGCCTCAGATGGCATCTCTCTTGTCGTTTTTGGTTTCTTACCATTTTCATGAATGACCAGACGTCCCTCGGGATCTACCTCTAGTTCATCATCAGATTCAGGCTTCCGTTTAAGATGCTCGGATGATCGAAGAGCCGATCTTGTCTTCTTTCGGTCCAGTAGATCAAGAGGCTCGTCATCTACTTGGTCAAATAAGTCTTCTTGTAAGCTCTTGGTTGATTTACGTGTCCTCTTAGACCTGGATGATTGAGACGACTTGTTATGTTCACTCAGTATAAAACTTCGGGCTACTGCCTAAAGTATTAGCTATTCTTAGACAATATTAGACGTCAAAGTAAAGTTAACTGAATTCACCAAAAAAGTACAAATTGCACTTAAAATTTGAATATTTACAACCTTATCCTATACAAGAGCATGTTATTAAACTCCTGCATCCTAAATGTTTCTACCTTATGTAATAACCAAGCGTCCAGAACTAACCTTACTGAAGACGCTCTGGATTTTCCCACTGATGTTTTCATCTGTCGACCGGAGAGGGTGTCAGCATCCATGTAATCATTATCACTATTCTCTGTTTCTTCATCACCAAAATCAGAAAATATTTTTGTATGATTCCATCTGCTTAGCCTGTTAAAAGACATAAGAGATTATAACAAATAATACCAAGACTTCTTACTCCGGAATGAAGAATTTATTAGTKTGAAAATGGCATTATACAAGACAAAATGAACCACTGAAGTGGAGGACTGAGTCATTTAACAGCCTAATGTTTACTCATATTGGAAGTTGATACAAGAGAAGTTTAACACTAGCCAAGGACAAAAGCACCCTAATAAAGGAAATCCTGCACATAATAATTTGAATCAGTAGCCAGACTGTTTAATCACTTCAAATATTCCATGAAAATACAAAGTTGTACAAGAGAAGTTGAAGAAAATTTTAATCTAGATTCTTGGATCCAGCCAAGTTGAAGTTGATGCTTTAATTACCATTCCGGGATTAACTTGGATTAGTCTAAAAATAGATGTCCAACACAGTTTTACACTAAATCATCATATTTCACAAATAAGCAGGGAGAGAATAGGTATAGGTCTTCTAATGGTCTGTCCAATGAATTTTTTGGAAATTCTAGCAAGAAACACAGCTGAATACATCTTCGTCAACCGAATAAAAGAAGAGACAAATAGTGGCAAAACATGCAGTTATTCTCTAAATAAAAAAWAGTTAAGGCCACTGGGCACAAGGACTTGAAAGCTGAAGAATTCATTGCAGAAAAAGGAAACCTGGATGTGGTTGCTTTTGACATATGAGATCCGCTTTCCTCAGAAGTGGAGGCCAGTTTCCTTTCCCTTCGTTCCTTGATCTGCAATGCCAGAAGAATGGTGAATTTTCCTTTGGCTTACATTATTACAAAAAACCATTGTTCTTTCTGAATATTTAACATACTTTTCTTATGTTAGTAAGGAGTTTCATATGCTCTTCAGGCATGACTCCCCTGACAGCCTCCAAACCACATTTCTTGACAAGCATTTCAAGCAGCAACTTAACCTGCATGAAAGACACGTATAAGTAAAAATTCTATTAACTGCAAAAGAGTTATTAGAAAACACATCACTCCCACCAACAATCAACGTTACATATCTAAACATTCTGAAAAATACTTTGCAGGTAACCCAGAACATGGCGAATCAACCAGTTTTATTGTCTATGGAACCCCTCTCCAAGAAGTAATTGCCTCAGCATCCGTACTGATTTCTGGAACACCACATCCATAGCAGAACTCGCTTACACACACATCCTTGGGTTYCTTTCTTTCCATATTCGGTAGACAACAATGGATAATGCCATCTTGACAACATTACAAATGATTTCCCCCTAAACTGCTGAAAGAATGGGCTCAACCAAACTCTATTCCCCAATCAGCAGAGACTGCAATAAAATCTTTTGCACTAAACTCCATTACAGCAGCAAAATCACAATGAAAAACAAATGCTTCCTTGATCCCTTATCCTCTCCACACAATACAACAAGCATTACATTGAACAAGTTCTCCAATTAAGCATTTTATGCTGTGTACTCAAGAGTCTATTCTTAACTACAGAAAGCCAGTCCAGCTGATTAACGGGAGGCATAAATAGGCATAAATATCTGCATACCTGCTTAGAAGAGAAAGATCTACTCCTTTCCATCAACCATACTCTTATCATCTTACTCTCATCATGCATGAAAGATATTAAGCCAAGTATTTTCATGAATTAAAGGATAACAATTGGTATTATTGACATCAAAATATTCAAGTTCCAATTGCTCCCACCTAAAATGGTGGAATGTTTTGCATGCATATATCATTGCACAACTCATTTTCCAGCTTCTCCATTATAACTTCGAAAATATTTCACAACCAAATTTCATTTACTAGGAACAAATGTCATAAAGTGAAGTTCTAAGAGCATGGGACTAAAAAGATGAGAGTAACAATGTCATAAAGTGGTCAATGCTAAAAAAGGTAGAGCACCAGCATGGAAAGTTTATTGAGTTATCATGATAGAGAAAATTGATCCTGCTCTCCAATATTACTACTATATTTTCTAAAGATTTTAGCGCCATGTCTCCTTCAATTCCTCATGTAAATTGTTCCTTAAGAAAATTTAAAGGAAAAAAGTTGGTTGCAAGGTGGGGTCCAGGGGGTTGGAAGTCCTGGGGCTCCTAACCAGGTTATTTATTGCATGGCAATTTATGTTTTTTCTGTTTAGACACTAACTAGAATCACCAGTGTAATTAACAATGAATTAAATCCCAAATCTGTATAACTACTTCAGTCTCGGGAAAAAAATTAGAAGGTATATTTATCTCGTCACTCGCGTAAAACTAAATTTCGCAAGAGTACTTCTGCACTTTAGCAACATTAGCAAAAACCCAATCAACGTTAACTACTTCATTAATTTCTTTCACAATCAGAATATCTGATAATTACATAATGAAATAGTTTTCATCCATAATTAAAAAAATTGCAGTTACAATCTATAGGAGAGGAATCTTAAGAACAAAATTTCCAACATTAGCTGTCATTTCATTGGAAATACAAGAAGCATTTGTAGAAAACATCTTAGACCAAACCAGATCGAGTCCACTGTAAAACTATTCAGTCAACCATGAAATGAAACCCCAAAAACCACAACTCACAAACAAAAAGCAGAGAAGGAACGACGCACCTTAGCTTTAAAATGGTTCCTGCTGCTACCTTGCCAACTCAAGAGGCCTTCTACCATACCTCTTAAATGTGTTTCTAAACTTTCAGCTTGAGATTTGGCAACCAATACTTTCAGCAAACCAAGACTAGCCTGTATCAGGAGATATATTTTAGAGACCTAAAGGTTTAAAATGATAATTCATTGTAATGACATAGGTCACTTTATTGCAATGCGGGTTCGTGTTGGGGAGCAAACCTTAATTATCTCCCTGTTCTTTCTCTGAAGCAGGAGAAATGTAGATGGAAGGATGTTATAAGCTGCAGAAATAAGATCACTGAATTCATAAGACAGACGAGCCAAGCCCTTAACAGCTGCACTAATCATATGAGGGGTCTCTCCAGCCAATCCACCAGCAACCTACGGTATAAAAAAAATGCAATAAGCATAAGATACGTGAAACAAATTAGAGTAAGAAAATTTCAGCACATCAAAGTCAAAGATTCTATACCATATTGAAGAAATGCTGCAGGTTTTCCTTTCTGCCACCTTTTTCTTCATCCCCACAGGAATGCCCTACTTGAACAATAATATCATAAGCCCTGTTCCTTGTTCTTTTATTAGTCTGCCAAGAAAAATAGATAATCAGATGTTATGCAGTATTAACTATATCATTTTCTATGGCTTCAAAGCATGAAAATTCATGCACCTATATGATAAAAACCTTACTTCCTCCCCAAACACCCCCAACTCCAACCCACCACAAAAAAAAAAAGAAAGGGGTTTGAAGAATAACAGAAGAAACAGGAATTAAGGACTAGCTTTCTGGACGTCAAACTGGCCTTTTCCAAATTGAAAAGTTTGAAATAAAATAAGTCAAGACAATCAAATTTTGACAGGATCTTGATGAATCCAGCAAGGTCACAGACAACTTTTCAATTTTCATGAAATACTCAATAAACATTAAGTAACATGAGACAAAATTTGGTAGCACACAATCATGTAAGCCCACCAGAGTCATCCAGTCAACCAGACTTATAATCCGTTGGAGTGCACTAAACTATTTTTATAAATATTCTTAACTTATTATGTACATCTAAGCCTCACGCACTCATTGTCTTGCAAACATTTCCTTAATCATGAGAATTTAGTCAATAGTAATGAAATAATTAAAAATGTCATATCTAGAGATTGTATGAGGATAAAATGGATGAATAATCATCTATACATAAAAGCTTTACTCGGGAACCAAATTGCACATCCATGCCAAATTATCAAATGATCAGTCTAAAAGTATAAATAATGAGTTCTGGTTCTATACATGTAGATCTAGAAGACAAAGTTTGGCATCAAACTTGTTCTATTCCATCTTCTAAAAGAATACCTATCTGAAATTCAATGTCCATATCYGAATCAGTAAAAAGATTAGAGAAGCATTTGACCATATATAAGATACCATATTACTCTATTACCCTTACTGATTAATCAGTTTAGTTGCAGGATCCATGCGTTAGTGGAAGCTATATCCCTTGAATTAAGGAAGTCAGTTATTGAAGTTTGGATAGAAAATATGTTTACTTTAGGAAAGTGGACATTCATTTTGGTAAATTCCAAAATACAAAATATGGATACTTAATTCTAGATGATGGGAATATAAAACTAGCTATTGAAATCATTTGTATACCATATGCCAATCGAACAGCAACTTATAATGCAAACCCATAACTTCTCAGAAATGATGACCTAGAACATAGTCTGAAATATCCTTCACTCACCACCTGAAAAGGTTTCAACCYTATCCCTGTTCATGATCCACCTAGCAATTGGCATCTACGACCATACATACCCAACTACAGGTGGGAAACAAAAAAAATCATGCAATAAGCCTTCTATCAAGGTCTGCCCTTGGTAAAACCAATTATCGAAACTACCAAAACCGAAGTGCAGGAACATACATGATCTCATGAAAAGGTATGCAGAAGTTTATCGGGCATTTTAATTTAAATGACAAACATGTCATACCTCTTTCAATGCAAGTATAATTTCAGTCAGGAAAGAAGTGATACAATCATGCCGATTTTGTTGAGATGCATCCTGTGAAAAAGCATCCAATTTATGTTAATCACTCAATGAATGTGTAAGAGCATAATAATGTTACACTCCCAGTGACAAATTCTTGCAAGCTGGGAAAGTTTTGAAATGTAATGGTTGTAACCTTGGATACGTGGACAATTAAGAAGTACAAACAATCAAGTCTATGTCGTTTGGCTGAAAAATGGCATGAAGGAAGAACTTCAATCATAAGATTAAGTAACTCTCCGAGCTTCCTTGTAATAAATTCATCAGAGTTCTGTAAAGACAAAACAATATTGGTTCAGAAATCTTGAAAATGGCAAGTACTTATTATTTCGATRTTAGTCACATGCGAGCYAGAGAAASACAATATAAGCACTGCTAAATTTCTTTCATTAATTTTCCTTTTTCTTGTGATCTTTTGAATGGCGTTATMCTCACTTTCCTCATTGTGCAGTGTCTCAGAAGGTAGGTTTCTCAAATGTGTATGGCAATAACAYGATATGTGCAGCTTCCCAAATAAATTTTGTTATTTAATGTTTTACCTAGCTTCTCTATCACATCAGGTTATGGATAGTTATAATACGCTTCTATTGAGGGGGAAAGACTCAGAACTGGCTGCCATTTACTACCATCTGCTTTTCAATTCTATGTCAAAATCCATAACTAGAARGAGGGAGAAGAATCTTAATGCTTTCTCCCAATACTGTGATTGATAAAAAGAACTAATGACAGGTCATTGCATGCTACTGGTCATACCTAGGAATGCAGTCATGCAATGAGGGTATTCCCAGGTTAACAAATACAAACKTAAAGAGGAACATAGAATGACCTTGAGAATTACGGAAAGAACTCTGTATGCCTTCTTTTGGACTAAGCCCTCAGCATCCTGAAAACAGAATCATACTCTTAACCACTTGCAAACATCAAATTTCAGTGAACTTCATCAGAATGTTGCAAACTTGAATTGGAACACACAGACACACAGGGGAGAAATACCTTTAATCCGGGTTTTATTGCAACAAAAAGAAGATCAATTTCTTTGGCGTCTAAACCAGGCAAAAATGAAACTGCCAGGTCAAGTAAATGTGCCCTACACAATCAACAAACATGTGTCAATGGTTATAGACCCAACCATATAAACATTCATCTTTGCCATTAGAGCCAGCTAAGTGTAAGTGGCTAACTAAATACTCTTAAGAAATGCTGAGTACAGAATCCCACCTTGCCAATGACAGTGAATTTTCTACTGAAGAGTTGTCAATCTGCATCGAATTGGAAGTTCTAGAGCTTTCTGCTTTACCCGCTTCCTGAGTAACCTTTAAGAGTTTCTGCATTGTAGTCTTGAAGAACCTTCCAACTACCTCTTTTTCTGATATAGAAGACAGCTCACCAATTGTTCTCTGCGAGTTRGGTACAAATTATTAAACAAATCAAGTTTCCTAGATATAATATGTTTAATAATCTTTTAGCTGATGATGTGGGAATAATATTTCACTGACTTCTTTTGTTTAATCAAAATGAAGATCGCATTTGAGAGAACCAGGAAAAACGACAGTGACCCATAATTGACCGAGTCATATCTTTGTCTTCGTTGTTCAAATAACGTAGAGAATTTTATTCTGGAATACAGCAATATAACAACTATGTCTAAATGACAAGAAAACTTTTGAAATCCTCCTCTAACAAGAAATATACTTTAACCTGCCAAATGCATTACTGACCACAAATATATGTAACAAAACGCTGTTAAAATGCCATTCCCAATAGTATAGGTTGTCAATAATTACCCAATCCTTGTTATCAGTCTCTCCTTATTYTAGATCAGGTTCTATGCCTGAACCAAAGCAACAAGTGTAAAAGAACAAACAGATATCTAAAATATCTATAAAGACAGCAAGCACCCAAAAGGGGTCAAGAGAGAACTATAGTGCATAATGCACTGTGTTCATCATGAATTGAATAATATATAACATACATATTCATTAGCATGACAAGACATTCATGACGAATCATTATTTGAACGCAAAACAACATTGTCATTCTTGCGGGCTTTGAATCAGGAAAAACAATTTTTCTAGAGAAAAAGTGAAGTTTCAGCAGTTACCTGTAAAGGACCACTGGTATCTTTGTCGGATTTGAAAAAGACTTCTGATAGCACAGAAAACAATGCACGAGCAGAGGACCTGAACACACTCAAATTATTAGCTGCAACTTGTGAATTATAATGGGCAATGGCTCGCTCTTTGGAAATGCTTCTCTCAGTTACAGATATTTCATCTTTTGCTTCAAGAATTCTCTTGTTCTGCTGAATAAGGATTTGCAAGCCAGAGCATATTATCCCACGCATATCAGGTTCTACACGAAGAGCAGAAGAAAGGGCCTTCTCTAGATCTTTGAAGCTTTCAGCAGTATCTAATGGGTAATTACAAAAGGATGGCAACAAGGACCATAAGGAGTACACAATTCCATTGACATTCCGAGCTGAATAAATTCTTCCTTCTTGCTCAAGCTGGCATAGCAAACTAGGTAATGTAAGGTCGCCACATAGATAGATAAATGAAAGAGACGGCTGGGAGAACACAAAATCATTCATACCATTTTTGACTTTTGCTTCATAACTCCAACCAGAGATAGGACAGATTCCGTGAAGAAGCGTAACCGAGCACCAACAATGTACTGCTTCAAGATTGGAAAAAGCCAAAGATTTGCKTCACATAGATCTTCAGCATCCAACTTAAGAGGCAGAACACTCAGAAATGTCTCAGGTCCCATCGCAGCAAGTGCTGATCCCACACATTCATGTAGCTTAATTAAACGGTAAACAGCTATTAATTTGCAGTCATTTTTCCCTTTTCTAATACGTAAGCACCATTCAGCAAAATTTGACTGAAATTTTCTCAAGGGGAGGAAGAACAAAAGGGAAGCACTAGATCTTATAAAAGAAACACTCTAAACTTCTCCAACAGCACAACATAACCTATTATGTGTTGCAAGATTCCAGTTGATTTTGATAGTTATTATGTTCCTATCATTCCATCAGATATTGGATAGACACTTAGAGGACTAGATTCTGCCTTTYAGACTAAGAATAAGATGCCCAAAAATCAAGGACACTACAATCCTGGACTAGTGAGGTGGAACTATCGACTTCTTTTACTCTTACCAATGTACTTTTCTGTTTGACAGACTCAAACTAAATATAGTATCAAAATATGTGACATTGTAACTCCAACAACTGAGAACAAAATGTTCCTCCAACAACATTAATGAAAGAAAAGATTGTCAACAGAAGAAATGGCCAGGGGTTTTAAACAGAAGCACGAAAAGTAAACAGAGTTATCTAGCATTCCTACATTAAGTTCCATCTAGGCTCACAAAAAGTATGATAAATTTCAGCTGAGAACCCTTCACCTACCTCCTATCTGCTAAGGTCAGAATATTTGCCAGTAAAAGTCTACAAAGGTAAATCTGTTTAGCAGTATATCTACCTAAATATATCGTTAAAATGTAAGGAAAATCCCCTAATCAGAAAAGGCATAAGAAACAAAAATGACAATAATATAAACGTCTTTGCATCCCACTAACAAAAGGTCCCAAGAGAGAAAGAAACCTGCTTCCGAAGACGAAAGTCCTCATTTGGCAGYTCTTGCATGTCTGCCAAACTTTTAAGGATTCCCCTTAAAAAGTATGAAGAATATCGACCTGAGAATTAAGTTTGGTTACGGGATATCAGTTCAGATTTCCAACACTTCTACATGAAATTAGAACAAAAGGCATGCTCCAAGAAGATAATTTTGATAAAGTTAAACCTCTCTCTCTTACACAACATAGATCAATTTGCATATTTGCCAAACATACATGGCTGAATATCAAATGCTTTTTAAATTTATCTCATAGCACAAAATAAGGTTAGGTGGAAGAATAAGAAGATAAAGGAATGCACATGCCTAATTTATCAAACATTGCTGAAACAACTTGGAACGACATATCCCAGGCAGCAGAGTAATGATAATCAAGTAAGCTTCCGACAGTTGCACAAAGCTTTTCGATTATGGTTGGCATCATTTTCCTTGTACATGCACTTTCATTTGAGATAACCTGATCCACGCCCTGTTTGATCAAACTTTCATCAATGCATGTTTGTATCAAACTCTTATATGCCTGCATTGCTGCTAGCAAGGCCTCCTCATGCTCAGAAGCCAAAATATCTGCAAAAAGGCCCAAAAATAGGATACATGAATTAAACTCAGGAAATATTTGAATTGCTTTGTGGAAACCATTTGAAAGAAGAAAGTCCCATTTCTTGTCTCTATAGCTCCAATTAGGTTAACCTGCTATTTTTCAGTCCATAATTACTATTTCAATAATTTTATAAAATTACAAGTTCTCATCTTTTCTTGAATTTCAGTATTGTTCAAGAAGGTTTTCCAAATATTAAATAAATTACTACAAAATATCGCAGGAAGAGTCTGTTTTGGCAAAAAGGTTGTGTTCAAGTAAAACATAGAGATAGAAAACACAATAGTAAGATAATATGACAAAGAAAAATAGACTAAAAGAAGAAATTGAGTTTAAAAAAAAAAAAAAAAAAACCAACCAGCAAAGGCAGTGAATAYAACAGGGAGCTTAACGACACACATCTGCCTATCAAGGGCATAAACTCGCCTCATCCCAATATCTAACAGCCTAGCAGTAGATGTCATGCTTTCTGCAGATGAATCACTTGTAGAAACAGAAGTAGCTAAGGAGCATAGCAGTTCAAGAAAGGCTTCCGAGGAAAATTCTTCAGGTTGGTTGAGACAAACAGCATTAAGTGCATCTGTTATCCGCCGTGTAACAAGGGGTTGTCTCAGTTCCAAGAGAGATTTGAAATATTTCAAGATGCTTGTTGAGGACTTGGCAGACATATAAGGTAGACAATGTTTTAGAGCATCAAGAACATATAAAACCTCCTGTGCTCCTTTTGGACCTTCCGAAGCATTTGTTTTTGATCCTCCAGCAAGTAGAAGAAACCGTTCAAATAATTTYGTTAGGTTTTCACTTGCAGAAGCCAATAGTGRAGCGTGCACTTGAGACATCCGATACCTCATCAGGACCTCATGAAGGCAAACATGTGACTGCTTTCTTACCTGTACATTTCGTATAAGATTACAAAAGCGACTTTTAACTCAAACATAGCACAGCAAGGTATTGAATAAAAAGGCCACAATCGTCATTAACCTTTTGTCAAAAATATTTTAATGATCAGTCCTTTTCAATTGAAATTAAATTAAAAAGGTCAAGTATAAACTCCCACAGTGAAGGGGATAGTCAGAGAAATACCCTCATCTAATGGTTCAATCAGCACCATCACATTGCCAACTTAGAATAGGAACAACAAGGGAAACATAGCCTAAAAGCAGACACTTGAACACTAAATACCCGCTCTGATTCCTTTTGCTTTTCTAGAACTACAAAAGAAAGTTGTGTAGGAAATTTGAATGATATTTTTAATGAAAATCATTAATAGGAAATGAAAAAACATGCATCGAGAACCCATCCTTTCTCTTAAGGCAAGAAGTACTTTCAAATGAAAATCTTCTTAGGGGGTCCAATGATAAAAAAGATGTTAAACATTAAAGAGCCATTTAGAAAACGCAAAAMCAAACCTCATTGTGGTTAAGGAAGCACCAAATTTCATTAAAATTATATAGTCCACACAAAACCAAATAAGCCCCTAACGTATAAAAACGACAAGAAATTGAAATTGCAGACCTTAGCTCTCTCATCGGTGATATAATCAACAAGAACACCATAAAGCTGAGCGACATCCTCCCAGACCACATTTTCCCTCACAGACGTCAATAGACGTGAAAGGCATTTTAATCCCGGAACAATTCCATTTGGACCAACCGACTTGAGCCGAAGTACCCGCATTAAAATGTCTGATAAGAAATCAAATTTCTTCCTTAGAACAGCATCGCTGAAGTCGTCAAATTCGGTAATGACAATAGAAAGAATGGTGACGAGAGCGTCGACGATGTGCCCAGGAGTTTCAGTTTCTGAGGCATTGGAGAGACGATGAAGAGAAGAACATGTGGCACCGAAGTAGGCAAGTGGCTTGAGGGGGAGATTTTGCTCTTTCAACTCCTGAGACATTGCCCCAATGGTGGCGCACATGTGAAGATGGTGCTCGTTGGAGGCGTCACTGAATCGCGAGAGAAGTGTGCCGCATATATCGTCGGAGAATTCTCCGATAGAAGGATTTTCGAAGGTATTTCCCATTTCGATTCCTTCCATCCTCGCCTGTAATAAAAGGAATGCAGAGCTGCCTGGAAACCCTAACTACTCAGAGTTTGGGTAACAAGAAGGGCCTTTAGATGAGGGAAGAGGCTTTAAACGAACCTGCTTCAGCCTTCACAGCATTATTACATATTAGGGTAAGCCATTCAGTTCGGCCCTGGATTTTTTTTTTCCTTTATTTTTTTATATCGTTATTTTTTCCAATTTTCTTTCAACATTATAGTAAAAACTCTTAAATTAATATTTTTTCCCTCAAACTCCGACTTTGATTGGCTAGTTCAATTAATTAATCTCACTAATAAGATAATTTTCTTAAAACCTTGAATAATCTTTGATCCATTTTATATCATACTAATTATTTATTAAAATTAGATATTAGTATTTCCCTAAAATATGAGTTCACTAGTGTCCCTAAACTAAAAGATTTATATAGTCATTTAAATACACAATTTTTTGAATATAATTCATGAATGTATTTGATGAATATATGATTTAGTATTCATAAGTCTTTTAGTGTTTATTACTGTCATTTAGTATTTGTAAGTCTTTCGATGCTTGTAAGCGGCTTTCGGTGCTCGTTGATAGCATTACTGAATTACGAAAGGATTGAACCACATATGTCGTCAAAGATTACGACTTTCGATGTTCATTGACGGCGTTATTGAATCGTGAGAGAATTATATCGCATTTGTCGTCAATGAATTCTTTGATAGACCAGTTTTCTAATGGGACTTTTCATTTTGATTCGTTACATTCTSRACCCTGTGTGAAGTAGAAAAAAATCCTATCCACCCAAAGATGACATGGGAAAAAAAAAAAAAAAAAGAGGTTTTAGCTAAGGGAAAGGGTTTAACGACATGTAACTTGCTTTAGCATTTATATTGTTATTAGGCCTTTAGAGCATTATTAGGGCAAGTTTCGTCTCGCTCTAATTTAATGTTTTTCAGTATAATTCATTAAACGCATATGATAAAATGTATATGAACATTAATCATTCAGGAATCTTTAAATCTTCCAGAATACTTCATATTCTTATAAAATAAAAYAAAACTTTAAGCCCGTTTGATAAAATCGAAGTAAGTCTAAAGTTTGAAAACAATTGAATCCCTAAACATCCAAGGAAATGATTACTTTGTAACATCTAAATTTAAATATTGAATTCGGTAATTTAGGGCCTCGTTTGATAAAATTGAAATTCTGACAAATAATTGAATTTCTAAATGCCAAATACTTACTTTATAATGCCTAAATCTAAATACTGAATTTTTGTAATTTAACTTGGGTTGTCTTAATATGTTAAACCATAACTTAAAATTTACAGAAGGAAGTAAGAAATACTTGCGCCCCATCTCATTGATGGAAAGTAAATTATACTCAGATTGTGATTACTCGGAATCAAAATCCATAGACATTTAGTTATCTTGTTTGGAAGGTATTTGAATATAAATGGGAATGAAATTTATATTTGTAACAAATTATTTGAATTAGGATCGTGAATAGATATAATTATAATAATTTGAATACTAATGAAGCCTTAGACTCGTCAATATTAAATTACTATTCRAAATATCATTAAAATATAACGAATTAAGTAGGCTTATTTCCATTGAGTAAATAAATCTAACTATTTAATACATACTAAATCAAATATCATAGTTTTACTAGACGATGATGAAATTATAAAAAAAAAAAATGTGAACTTTTGGAGGAAGAGAGACATTCTTTTTAGGTCAAAATATAGGACGAATATAAAAATCAAAATTCTATCTCATATAATTAATATCTTAATTTTAAACTTAAAAGAAACTAAATCTTGAATTTGCTTGTCATGGAGGAAAAGAACGAGAAGAAGGAGAGAAGAGGGGGGAAAAAAAAAAGAAGGTAATTAAAGTCTTTAAAACTTATTATGTGTATTTGGTTTTAAAATCCTGACAAAGTAATAAGAATATTATCTCCCTGCAAGTATTCTTTTTCTCAAAATTGTGTAGTTATTTTTATTGAATTGAGGAATCTGATTTCTTTCCAAGTAATTCTCCAAACTCTGTAATTTAGTAACGAGCAATTAGATTACTTTCCTAGTGTAGAATGCCTGACAATCAAACAAGGCCTTAATATGTTAAGACATTCCAAAATTAAATTTTTAAATGAATTTAATTCAATAAGAATTTAATTTATTCAGTTTTAAGTATTGAATTGGCTAATCGAACAAGCCTAACTTCAAATATGTTAATATATTAAGTCAAAATACTATTACTTAAACTTATAAAAGGAATTGAAAAACACTTAATGTATTAAGACATCCAAACATTAGATTATTAAAYAAAATTAATTTAATAAATACTTAATTCGTTCAATTTTAAGTGTTTAAATAATTCATTGCGTGGATTTGATAAAATGTAAGTGCGCAACTATGATTCAGTATTTCTTGAGACTTTCACAATACTTTATATATCTTCATAAAATAAACTTTTATTCGATAAGATGAGTATATGTTTTTCAATCACAAGTATATTCGATAAATTAAGAATTAATCATTTATTATTTAGTTAATGTATCTCTAAATTAATATAATTTATATGATTTTAAAATTATTAATTCATAGGGATGTACAAGTCAAATGATCTGTCAAACTTCGATTACCGTTTATTTTTTGACAACAACAAAGAATTAAACATATTAATGTTATTTACTGTGAACATCTTCATTATGGGTTTTAGTTGCTCAACTCCATTGTACTTCTATTAATTCCTTTTTCCAAAATTGAGTACTATGGGTGTGTGTGGATTGAGAGTTAGAATGTAATATTTTTTTATTTTTATTTTTTTGCTACAAGTCATTTATTTTGTGATTTGAGTGAAGAAAAGTTTTTTCTTTCAATGAAAAAATAATTTGCTTTAGTTCCATAATAGTAAAGAAATTTTTTCATAGATCTACACTTAGACCCCATTTGAAAAAATTGAAATGAAGAACGAAGTATGACGTTTAAATAGTAATTGAATTTATAAACATTGATGAAATTTGCAATGTCTTCATATGGTAAATTAGAATATTATCAAATGATCTTAATTCGTTCAGTTTTAAGTGTTGAATTATATTTTCAAACAAAATCTTATAYTGATTTTTAAATCAGAATTTGTTATTTTACATTTTAACCTCAAAATCAAAYACAATCTAAATATAAAAAATGAGCTTCTTTCCCTATCCCAATGACACATTATCCAAACTATTTCGTCTTCCAATATTCGTTCATCTCCTAAATCTACTATTGAACCTCATTTATTTTCTCCCGATATATCGCTTTAGTTTGGGAGGAAGAAGAGAAAAGAAAGAGTTAGGAGAAAAGAGAAAAGAAGAGAAGAGAAGAGAAGAGAAAGGGTAAAAATTTTTTTCCTAGTTGTTTGGGAGTTTAGAAAAGAAAATGGGAGAAAAGTTTTTCTTCTGTTTGACAGTTGGAGAGAACGGAAAGAAGAGATTTGGTTATAAGATACTTTTATAATCGTGCACTTCGTCCATTTATTTTATTTGATAGTGGGAGAGAAATGGAAAGAAGAGTTAGGGAGAAAATTGGAAAAACGCTCTTAAATTTTTCATAAACATTCCTTTCTTTCTCTTTGTTCCCAATTTTTGAAAGAAAGTTACTCATTTTCATCCATGTAATTTTCTCCCTTTCTCTCATTTAGGCTCCGTTTGGTTCAAGGATTTTAGTAAGAAAATGATTATGAAAAATTTTTAAAAAATATTAATAAAAATGATTAATATGGATTTCTTTAAGGAAAATGAAATTCTTAAGAAATTTAAAAGCCATATTAAATTACATGAAATGAATTTAAAAGAAAATATTAATGAAAAAGAAAATGATTCCCAAAAAAGTAATTTTCCTTATTTAGTTTGAGGATTTTGGAGTGGAAATGTAAAAGGAAAACAACAAAAAATAATAAGAATAAATATATCTAAAATTTTATTTGTAAAAATAAAAAATAAATTCAAACTTAAATTTGTACGTAGTAACATCAAATTATATGTTTCATTTAATAGGTTTCTTCGACTAATTTATAAAATTTATTAACTCAAAATGGTTTGAGTTTCGTCTTACCATTAGCCTCAACCCTTTACTAGTTTAATCGGAATAAGAAATATTTACTATATAAAAAGTTAATATAAAAATATTAAAACATAATAATAAGTATTTAAATATATATTTCTAATTATTAACCTTTCTAAATATAAAAGTAATTGCTTCATTCACCATTGTTTATAGTAATTAATTTATGTGTTTTAAGTTCAATAAAGGTAATATATATACAAACGATTTAAAAAATTAAAAATAAAAAATAAAACAAGTAGAATCAGATTGGGGCAGACGAATTACGAAGAATGACTCGGGATGGGGCCTAAGTTTGTTGAAGTATTTTCAAACTCTAATAAAAAATATAAGTTAAAAATTCACATTTTCAAGAAAAAAAAAATCATATTTTTAGATAGATTCAATRATTATAACTTTTGATCGAAGAAACTCTACAAAAAGCTACAAATCGATTTTTAACTCAAAAAAATTATTTATTAGAGAGAATTTAGAGGGGAGAGAGAAGAGAGATAATTGAAGAATATTAAATTTTCCTTTAAATGGGGTATACTGATCAAATATATCATTACGCTCGGAAAAAATGTATTACGTTTAAGAAATTTAAAATTTAAAATAAAAATAAAAAATAAAAAATAAAATCAGTTAACTTAGATTGGGTCACACGACTCAYCTAATATGACTCATGATTAGGCCACTACCGGTTTTCGTGTGGCCCAATCTCAGGTTCATAGAATTTTATTCAGTTTTTTAATATTTAAAATTTTAAGCTAAAAATTCACATTTTTAGATAGATCAGAACAATTACTAACATTGAATCAAAAAAATTTTGAATAAAAACTTCAAATTGATTTTTAAATTGAAGAAAAATAGATTATTTGCTTGAGAGAATCATGGAAAGAGGGAGAGAGAGAGACAGAGAGCAAAGAAAGACATTTGGAAAACAATGAAATTTCCCTTTTACATAGGGTTATTTTGGTCAAATGCGTGGTTACATTAAATGAAAATGTGATAAGTTTAGTAAATTTTAAAAATTTATTGTAAGATTCACCATGCAAAATGTATAAATTACTTAATATTGTAAAATAACAATTAAAATTTATATTAAATAATCAAATTTATCGAATAAAATTTTATAAAAAAAATTTCTAACGTGTTTTTTATATATGTAGAGAGTGAAAGAGAAAGAGAAAATGAGATAATAAAATGGATTTTCTATTAAAAAGAAAAAGAACCAATTTTATTTTTAAAAATGAAAAAAAAAGGTTTCATCCTATTTTAAAGCCAATAATAACTTTATATTGCTTTTCCTTTTCAATTTTCTTTTCCTTACCAAAGTGCGAAGAAAACCTTTTTCCTCATTTTTATTATAATTTTTTTCACCTCTTTCCCTTTTTTATTTTCCTTAGATACCAAACATGAGACTTTTTTTAAGAAAATACTTTTCCTTTTCCTTAGCAGAGTCCTTGAATCAAACAGAGCCTAAAAGCTCTCAAATGATAGAAAATTATGATTTTCTATTTTTTTCACTTCTCTTCTCTCCTTTTTCTCCCTATCCGAATGGAGCCTAAAGGTTCAAAATTGCAAAGAACAACATGCTTGTTTGATGATCTACCATCAAAAGACAATACAAATTACGACAACTACCAACTACTATGTACATATTGTACTCTCAATGAGAATAGTAGTAACAAATAAGAAGCACTATTAATTTCTTTTTTATTTTGAGAAGTTATTTTTTAATATTACATTGTCAAAATTTTATATGCTCTATATTTGGAAAGCCTACTCTCTAGTGTCGGGGCGATTTATCTCCATATGGACGAATGTTTAAATTAAAAGTCAAAATAAATATAAGAGAAAACTGATTGAATTAACGAGTAAAAGATTAAGATTTCGATTAAAGAACTTTTTGCGAAAGTTTATGTGACATTTTAATTCAAAATGTCATCCAAATGGAGCATAGATCTTTAGATTTATAATACTATAATCTTTAACAATTTTCAGYTCTCTTAGTAAAGCATTAGGACTCTCGGTGTCTAATAAGAATGTAAGTTTTAGGTGACAAATCTTCTACCTTCTATACTAGTTATAAGGTTCTAGATAAAAAAGAGCTAAATATGGTTTTTTTTCTTCTTCCTTTACTTTTTTTTTTTGAACTATTCATTCATTCTTCTTATGAGAATGTAATATACTACTAGTTGAAAATCATTTGAAGAAGATGAAAAAGAGAAAATATTTGCATATGAACTAGAGAGTTGGTCAGTAGGGACCGTTCACCCTATCTGCCTGTCCTGGTCGTCAATTCAAATACTAATAAACAAGTACAAGAATTTCTCTTTCTTGTCTATCTTCTTACTAATGGGCAATGGTACATCGYCCAAARAAATGATGTCCGTCCTAGTTATGATAAATAGATCAGGCGCATTAATTATTTTTGGAGTTTTTGAATAAAGATAAGGGTCTCCAATAATGGAGAACCACATTTTAAAGTAAAATATCATAATCTAATTTTTTTTTTTTGAATTACTAATCATTATCAATATTTGTGTCATTAGCCCAAGAGGGCTTTTCAAACTAGGTACAAGCATTCCAAACATCGTACGTTGTGATGGTTGAGAGACAAATTCGGTAAATTAAAATGATAGTTATCTTTAAAATTATTTTTAATTTTTATTTTTTAAGAAAATAAAAAATTGAAAAAAATTATTTATAGCTTAGAAGTTAAATATGTTTACAATGAATTACGAAACATGGTCATGATTTATACTTCCTAGTCACATCAGTGATAGGATGTTTGAAGGAGAGGCTGATGACCAATTGGTGATAGACATAACTAAAAATGGTTCAATCGAGTTAGGAGACATTTGTATAGCCAAAGCAATAAAGGTGCCTCCACAAATACGTACTAATCAAACACTTTAATACACAAAAGGCACGAAAGATCTATTGTAGATCTCCCATCATTGAGTTATACTTTGAATTCACACGTAATCAAACCCATACGAGAATTTTCGAATAGACGGGTGTTATTCTAATAAACAGGGATTTGTAATCTCCAGCTTATTGGTCCTTCTGAGGCAAAAAGAAAAGAAATAAATGTTTATACACATCCTTGACTATAAGACATTAGCATGGGAGGACAAAAGTTGTCTTTAACTAAGTAGAAGTAGCTATTAATAGTTGCACAGAATGAACAAGAAACAAATCCAGACGTAAAGCACTGAATAACATATTCATAATTTTGGAAGCAGATTAGAATACTAATGCTCAAAAACCAGTAGGTTTTCATGGAGTTTTGCCACGAGACTCATCAAGACGGTTGATAAGGTAAAGGGCATTGCTGATAACTCTAGCAACATTGGCGATTTTGTATAGGGTAGGGGGTACAATAGATGTAGTGTAGCCTGTGACTGAGAGAGTGAGAAAGAGAGGGTAGTTATTGGTTTTCTAGGAGAGGCTGAGTTAGCTGAGAAGAGGAACATTAATACGGTGTTGAAGTTGTGGTAAAACATGAGACTATTTATTGAGGCAATTGGAGAAGAAAATTGGTTCAATGTAAAAAAGAGTAAATGCGCCACTGAAAGAAGCATTGGATGGGGTAGATCAATGGCAGCTCGGCTGTTGTCTAACATTAATACTTTCACCTAAATATACCAGCCATTTACCTTGTTGTAATTAACCATGACCTTGCTCTTCAACAAGTAYGTACATTCTCAATCGATACACATGAATGAATCCCAAGTCGGTACTTGATACAATTCCCCTAGTTGACAGGCAACCAATGGATTAGAGAGTGATTAGTTAATTGATTACTTCAAATGCTGTTTCATCGTGAAAACTTTATGAAAAATTGTATTATACTRGTACTCTTGAATAGGGCAAAAATATATTAACATGTTCTTGAATTGGACATCGGAACTTTCTTTCAAAAGTTCTCATGCTACTGTAGTAATTTTGTTTTATATTACTATTTAGTGGTCATATTATAAATACAATGGGCCTAATTCTGCTAAACCATTTTCATGCAAGGCAAGTAAAAAGTGGCATGAATTCTTGTAAAGATGAGAGCTAGGACGAGAAAATAGCAGTAGGTTCCCCATCTTTTTGTTTCTGAAATCTCCCTCATTTTTTTTATGATTTATAATATCCTTGAGTACGCACTGAATGTTTCGATACAATATATACAAATCACATTAAAAATGTAAATTTCACAAAATGTGATGAATGATTTGAAAGGGATTTGTACTCTCTTTGAAGCAGCAGATCTCCAAAGAAACACGTCTCTTGTGCCAATTTGCTGACCTCCCTTATCAATCACCCACTCTTGTATCCCCATCTTCGCCAGTAACACTTGAGTACAACAACGACAAAATATGCTAAAATGGTTATCGATCGAGAAGAGTAACTCATATAGTTAATCTRTTAGTGGTACTATCAATCAAAGTTGTAGAAGTTGGGAAGAAAGGGTACGTGAAAAGGGTCCATGTGGCAAAATTATTAAAGAAAGCCACAATGGATCCTAAGATTAAAGCTTCTTTCTCTTTTACCACAGAAATGCAATGCTTTTATAAAAGTAATATAAGTACATAGCAGGCGCAGGGCATGTGATAGCTGATGGAGCTGTAGGTACTGCAAGGGCCCCTTCCTTTAAGCCATGAATCCATATTTTGAAAGCGAAAGGATAGAATTCCACCGATAATCAAATAATTCTGGCGATTGATTATATGGAGGAAAACTTTTATGATCTTACCTGTGGTTGTCTTTGAGAGCTTTTTCCAATCAAATCTTAGTATTAGAAGAGGCATAAAGAAGCTGTCCCACTGGAAAATTATCAATCACCATTGGATTTTTAGCACTTTAACCATGCATTTTTATGAGAAAAAAATGAACAAATGAATTGTCTTCAATTATGATGTCATTAGATTGAGATCAACCTGAAAAAGACCCTTAAAGCCAAATAAAGAAGTTGATGTTATATGCTATATGGCATGTTTCTCCAATGGCAAAGATTATAAAAGACTCGAGTTGCACACACTAAAGTTTAGTGTTAACATTTTTTTTGTTTTCTTCTGAAAGACTTCTGATGATGATCTTGAACGAATGATTACTGGATATTAGTGATTTATGTCATTTAATTACTCAAGTTATTATAAAAATATTTTTTAACCTCTTTTTTTTTCAAATTTTTGTCACTTAACTATTTATATATCTTCATTTGTATCCCATTACTATTTGTTGTAGTGAAATTCGATAGTCATTTAGCCTGTGCCATGCATGTGACTTTTACTTGAATGATATAAATGTCATCTTAAATTATTAAAAAAAGAAAAAGAAAAAGAGAAGACTCTACATCTTCTSCAAATCTTTTACATCCTCAACCCCAGCCCCACACTCAACCCCACCTTCATCTTCTTCATCTTCTTCTTCTTCTTTATCTTCAATCACTATGCTATTATTTACATTCTTGTCGTATGGATATTTCACTAATGAATTTGATTCTCTTTTTACAATAAATATGTAAAAAATTGAATTGCAATTTTGACTCAGAAAATGATAGGTTAGTTTAAGGAAGTCAGCTATCAAATATGTTTATGTTCGGTTAATTGTGAGCATTGACGGAGTCAAAAACTTCACTTTGAGGTGGCGAAAGTAAATAATCGAGATATTAGAGAGCAAAATAATACTTTGTAGGCAATAATTCTATATMAATTTTAGAAAATTTTAACMCTATAAAATTTTAAAMAATTATTGGAGAGAGACKGCTGCCTCCCACTTCCCCTAACTCTTCCCTTCATTGTAAGTTTAAATTGGTGTAAATAGATTTATGYCGTATATGTACCAACTTCTTTTCTTTTCAAGGGAAAGTTGTTCAATCAAAGGTATATCGAAAACATAAATTCCTATAATTTATTGAGATTGTTAAGGATATGTTCTCCTCTTCTCTKAAGCCATTGGCTTTAACTTTTCTTAAGCCAAATATTGTTATGAGTTATTCTTAATTCCTTTTTAAAACATTTTTTAGCTTAAAAAGATWAAGGAAAAAAAATACAAACAAAAACAACCTAAACATACTTCTAAAACAATTTTTACTTATTTATGTTGTTGACAAAATAAAATATTATATTTATTATTCGAATCGTTTTTGTACAAGAACACTTTTCCCCTGGTAGCTAAAGAACCATACGTCTCCTAATGCATTGTCACTTTATAGTTTTCTTATTAGGGGATTGCTAAAGGCAACAACCTAAATATTTAAAYTGTAACGTATTTCYGGAAACTTTTCCAATCAYGTTTCTATCATATTTTGATAAATTTTATCTCTTTATCAACCTTTCTCTGCCTTCTCTCCAAAGGATGGATCAGATCTGTTGGTTATTTTGAATTTTAATTGCCTATCTTATTTAACCCGATAACAATTAATGATTAGGACTAAAAAAATTAACTTTCGGAATTCAAAATCATTAAATAGTTTTGATCAGGCTTGAATGTTAGCTCTTTCATTTTCTCTTTTACCGGTAGTCCACCTACTTTTATTTATTTTCTTAGTAGAAAATAATTACTAATACACAATATTGTAAAAATTCAAGTATGGTCTAATTGGATATTTTAGTCAATCAATATCTAAAATATTCATATGTATTCTTTAGTCATGCCTCCTCTCTCCTTTCTCTCTTTTCCCCTATTATTTTATTGTTGTGTTATCATTTGCTCTTGGAGTCACTAGTTGGCATTCAAAGAGTGTTGCCAAGATTGGAGTTATTCCTAGAAAGGTGGGCATTCAAAGAGTTTTCAAAGAATTGGAGTTAATGCTCATCACTCGGATAAGCTCTTATCCTATTTATTTTCATTATGAAGTCTGCCCTCCAGGATAACCTGAAACAAGTCAAGGTCTATCCTCGAGAATGAGGTCTGAAACAAGTCGAGATCTGGCCTCCAGAACATGAGGTTTGCCTCTACCTTTCAAACGAAGTCTGCCTTCCAACGAAGTCTACTTTCTAAAAACAATATAAATAATCAAAACAGAAGAAGAGATAAACGAAACAATCTGACTAGTGCACAGGAGGTGAGTAAACAATCTAATGAACAAGAAGATAAAAGAAACTAGCAATCTAGAAAGAAATCAGTAATCAACGAAAGAAACCTAAAAACCTAAATAATTTTAACATTAATTTTGATCGAAGATCGAAGTCACAAGGAGTCTCATCCAAACAATTGATTTTTGAAATTTGAGAAACCAAACCCATAGTCTCAACATGATCAAATCTAAGCTAGGTTGAACTTTTTCCATGAAACCTACTATGATACCATGTTAAATAATCTAAACAGAAGACAATAGAAAAATAGTAGATTAAAGTTTTATTGATACAAAATGATATGATATAATGAAGTAACCATCCAAAAAACCTATTTATAGGTGATCAAACTGCCAAACCAAAATCCTTATCAAATATATGGCAACCGCTAATGCTCAAATGAATCCTAAGCAAACTCTAACAAATCAAATCATAACTAAATCAATGACTCTATAACATCTTTCATAGAATCATCTATACTTATTTATTTTCTTGATAATGTATTATCTTTTATACCATGTATACATCGATCTAATATCCCCAGAATTGCGAGGGCAAGGGTTTTGTAAGGGTCATCGTTGTATTTTCACTTCTATCTTAAATAAATTCATRACTGTAAATTAACATCATGCTCTAAATTGAAGGTCTCATTTGATGGATCCTATGCTTTATAACAAATTATGATAAATTATGAGTCATGCAATAGAAATTAGCAAGAGGGATTATTTATTCTAACTTGACCTTGGCTTCAAGTGGAAGGATTATTAGCTTGGATCTTTACATTTAGAGTGAAGGCTCTGATGCAGATGATAGAACACATTATGCAATAGATGCTTTTATATTTGCAATTTATTACAAACTGAAATTGCAAATTTTTTGATTCAAATATATTTTTAGAGATTTATCCCCAAAAGTTTCATAATTCTACTAATTCTTCATATGAACTTAAGGCACTTTAAAAATGCTGTTGCTTCAACCAATCTAAGGCACAACTATCATTCATCCCTAAATCAAGAGATTTACTTAGGGCAGCCATTAGGTCACCTATTTTGAGTTGGAAGTAGAAGKAGCAAGAACAGACCTTAACCCTCCCACCCCCGAGAAAGGCACCAGAGATTTAGCAGTGAGCAAGCATTCACTTATATGCTAAAATTTTGAGATCGATGTTAAGATGGGTTTGACAGCAATCTCCTATAGCAACACTTAAGACTGTTTTGACTTTACATAAGAAGAGTCCCTTTCTTTTAAGAAACGACAATCTTTAGTTATAAGGCTTACTYCCAAAAGTGCAAGTTTATCTTTTCTGCCAAGAGGAGAGATGAACCCTGATTTATTTTGTATTCTACTCTTTTGGTTAACTTTCTAAGCAACATGCTGATGCATCTACCTATTAGTTTGAATAGTTGAAATTAGTGGATTTCTAGAAAATTTTATAACCCTTTGCAAAGCTTTTCTTGAGTCATATAGATCGCATGAAACTCTTTTTAGCTTAAGTTTACTCTGGTTCTCATGAGACCATGTAGTAGTACGAAACACCTTTTGGTTTATATTTCAGTCCTTATGTCTATTCTCCAAAGCAGAGATTTTCTATGTAATTAATGAGATTCAATTCATCCTTCCTTGCATTAATTTGTTTGATCCCTTTTAGCACATTTTTTAGTGTCAGAAAGATATTTTTCTTATCATCTTCAAGTATCAGCATAAATTCTTGTGGATGTTGTGTTCTAATTCAATCATCGTAATTTTAGAGGAGCTTCTGCCCTTGGTGAAGTTACTTAGATACCTCCTTAGGTGCAGTACATTCATTGTCAAAATCCCAGTACTAGATCCAATTTCCCACATTATTTTTCTCTATACACTTGTTGATATAAACATGTCAAATCTACCTACATTTATTTTTCCATATTGCCAGAATCCCGTCCCCTTATATCTACATCAAAATCAACCTTAAGGACTTACAAGCATTTCTCAATTCGAACCATTCACGCTATTATTATTTTATATCCTTTTCTATACTTAATACAAATATGTTTTCCTTACTGTCTTTTGGCTATAAATTTCATGAAGTTAATTTTTTACTAGATTGGAAAGAAGAACCATGTTGGAAGAAAAGCTCCAGATTTTCVTTCARCTTTATTTTTCTAGCATTCTTGTCTTGGGAATCTTTTGGTTAGCACACTAGCACATGTCAAAAATTATTGGTAAAGCGATTATCAGATTATTACATCTTTGACAGTGACTATCTATTAATAGTGATAACTTTGTTGATTTTCATTGTAATGCATAAGATCTATGGACTGTTGTTAGTGTCTCCAATGATGATGAGAGTACTTATGGTGGCAACACCATTACAGGTAGTAGGAATCATTGTTCTTCTAATGGTTTATGACTTTTGCCCACTTCCAAGATTAAAACTGCACTTAGGTTAAAGGTTGGTATATTTTTCATTCATCTTATTGTGTCATAATATGTTTGAAATTCATGAAAAAGATGAAATTTAGGAGTATTAATGCAATGCTGCCAAGACTTGAAGAGATTGCATTAGTACACAATGTTATGCATTTTTTTTAGTATTGCAAATTTTTGGCATATGTCTCTATACTCTTAGAGCAACTCAAACTTGTTAGAAAATTTTAGTATTATTTTTAATTTGGATGGAAATACGACAGTCTCTTATTCTCCCTCAGCCAATAGCTCGATGGCCCTATCTAATCCCGCTGAACTTAATTCCACTAATTGTCATCTCATAATTTATGCCACTTTCAAATATCTATGGCTTGTATTTGTTAATGCAGATATTGTGAATATTAACCTAATTTACAGACTAGAAGAGAGGTTATAGAAGAGCTAGACAAGTTCAAATCTTAAATATTTATGGCTTATATTTGTTGSTCCTTAGTTTGCAAGCCCAAAGCTGAGAAAATCATTTATTTCCCTGTGCATAATCAAAAAATGAAAAATAAATGAAATATGACTTTTAAGAAATTATTACCATATTATATGGTTTCCTTTGAGCTTATAGTCTTGGATTACTTGATTATGTTGTTCCATCGGGGGAGGGGGGAAGRTAGGATCTTGAGATGTTGCTTCAATCAAAAGTTCTAAGAGTGAAGATAATGCACTGTTTCTAATCATATTATATATATATATAATTAAATTTTGTTGGTCCTCTTCTATGTAGCTTAAATACATTACTGGTGAACTAACAAATGYAATATTAAATGAAGATGTTGAACAATTGCTCCCTTCGGAATGCACATGAAATTTTCTCACTAAAAAACTCCGTAATTTCTTCTTTAAATGATAGTAACTTTTTATAATTTGATTGTAATATTAACTTATGTCTATATGTAAAATTTATTTATAACGTTTTAATATTTTTTAACTAATTTTTTGAGTACCAATAGTCATACCCTTGTACGGTGTTCCAAGCTAGTGTTATCTATAAAGTCACATGTATGGACATGCCAATGACTATTGGCTTTCGCCATAGCAAATGGTGGTGGACACATATAAGTACACAAAAATAGTTGAGTGATCAAATTTAGTAATTTTCGATAGTTGATAAATAGTCTATTAAATCAAAAGCGGGATTTCCGAATTCGATTCCTCTTGAGTCAAATAAACATTTATAAAGTATGTAAATAATTGAAAACATTGACGTTAAAATTGGATTATACAACTCTAGTCTTCTAGAATCTTCACCASAATTAAACATCTCATTGGACATATAACATCAACTTCTTTAATTGGCTTTAAAGTTCTTTTTTAGATTGATTTCAATCTAATATTATCGTAATTAACAAGAATTCATTTCTTCATTTTCCCTCTTTTTTTTTCTCATCAAAATGCATGCCAAATGTATTAAAAAAGATCCAATGTGTTGAAAGTTTTCAAGTGGGACATCTTYTTATACCCTAATTGCTAATTGCTCATTGCAACATAACTTTTTTATAGAAAAAAAATGCATAATGTCCCTACCATATATTAATTAATATTAACTCTCTAAAATATTTTTCTCTACCTTCTAGCTAAAACTTCAATCAAATATGTTGATTTATTTGATTTTGACTTAATATCTTACGGAATATCACCACAGTTGGTGAAAAAATAACTTTGAATTAAAAATCATCGGAAAAAAATGAATCAGCTAGAAAGAAACAAACAAAAGTTTCATTGATTATTGCACAAGCTTTCATTCGAATCAAAGTAAAATAATTTTTGGAAATTGGACAATCTTATGTATGTGTTAAGAGGTGAAAAGGAAGAAGAAAGAGGAAGCAAAAGTTATCCGAGTGAAGGAGGAGAAGATTAATTTTGTGTTTTATATTAATTGATTGGGATGTCGATTTAGATGGGAGGGGTGTGTCTTTAATACCTTCCATCTTTCTTTTGATTGTATGGGAAATATATACATAAATAGTTTAAACTTAGGAAAGGATTAAGATGAGGATTTTAAGCAATCATTTTAGAAAATATATAACATTTAGGTTTATGTGAAATATCAAGTAGAAATAGTGACCAATRTTAATATCCGTGAAGCCTTAGTGCCCTAGGGTTCTAGGAAAGATAAAATTGTCTTAGTTTGCAAATCAAACATTTTTTTGAAGGATTATTTATTTTTATGGATAGTGCACATTCATTTGGTATCATTTATGGTCATTAGGTCACTTGAAGTTGATAAAAATTATTTTTTGCCTCTCAAAGATGGGGAAAATGTTCTTAGTCTTGAACTATCATACTTGAGTACAATTGGTACTTTTTTTTATCCGCCTTGGCCGTACAGCAGACGGATGACCATTTGCTGGAGATCTAGAAGCAAACTATAAGAGTTACATGCTCAAATCATTAAAAAATTATTGCAATTCATTAGCTTGTGTTGCAACTCAAAGGAGACATGACAAAGATTATTTTTTAAGTTTCTTCTACACATGAACTTCAAAAAAGTGTTGACATTTGATGTTCAACGGATTCGCTAAAGTGACAATATGACAAACTTATTTATCATAGTGTTGCCAATATCTACATTCATAAAGTTGATACATCATACTGGAACGCATCAATCCAAAGATATCCACTGATCATTTACATCAAGGGAGTAGTTGTACTCTTCTTCCTTCGTTCAGATTTTATCCTAGTAAATTTTCCTAATAATGTTTTAATGTGGCAGCCATCAATACTCCAACATCACTGTACTCTCTTTCATTAGTTTGGTTTATTTTTCCCACTGAGTTCTTCCCAAATAAGTTTTTTATGAGGAACTTGATGTATAGGTTAGTCATTCAAGGAGGTGTTGTAAATAACTATTGAATGACGTTTATACCTTTGAAACCCTAGAAGTCCCAGGGTTTAACATCTGAATATAGAGAGCTTCGATTGACATCAGCATTAATGATAATATCTATAGAGTTTGCTCCCACTTCTCTCCTCCTCTTCCTTCCCTAGTGACAAGACTTCTTCTCCCTTCTCCTTCTCAAATTCCAGAAATAAATAATTTAATCTTAGGGAAGGATAAAAATGAGATTCTTTCAGCGATGATTTTAGAAAAATATATATAACATTTAGGTTTATATGGAATATCAATTAATTAGTTAATTAATTTTTTAAACAATCTCTTGGAAAAATAAATAGATAATTCAATTTCAATTAATTGTTTCCTTCCACTAAGTCATCAAGTCTAAGCCATAATAAAGAACCTAATCAGACATTGTATTCTTTAAATTTTCCTTATCTTGATTTAATAAGTTACTCCTTTTTCCTTTTTTCTGGCAAGATACTTTAGCAGCTGGGATACTGAGTACGTAACTTTACCTATTTTTCMATTTTTAACATGGAATGTTTGATTTAGTTTTATTCAAGCTTTCTTTTATTTAACAATGTTCAAACTAGATTATAATAATTTTAGCAGAAATAAAGTATAGAAAGCTAAATTGGGGAAGCAGGGATATATGAAAATAATATTGTTTCTAATATAAGAAGTTCTTCTATTAATATAAAAAGCCTAGTTAGTAGTTCAAATACAAATAGGGGAGGGTCATTAATAATAAAATAACAACTCTTTAATATTAGTACATGTTTGCTAATTATAACACTTTAAATTTTAAAAAACAACATTATTTTGAACATATTTTAAAAAGTACTCATGCTATAAGTAAGATTCTCTATCGCATATTTTTACATCTCTTTAAAAAATATAATTTTTAGCTTAAGTCGAAACATATGTAAAGAAACAAGCATAGTTTTTTATTGTTCTTATAATGTTATTTTTTTAATYTTRTACTGTTTTTTGTCATTGAAACTTAATGAAAATTAAAAAAATAATTTTTTTGAGAAAAATAGTTATGGGAGCCAGTGAGCCAGCTCAGTACAAATACACATAGTGACTCTGTTGAATTTTTACGGAGCTGCTGAGATAGTCCGCTCAGCATTCATGGAGTGGCTGGCTTCGCGAGGTTTGAAAGGAGCCGCCAACTAGTTTTTTTCCTTTTTTCTTTTATATAAGTTTTAATTTGTTTATATTATCTAATAAAAATATAATTTAATTTATAATTTTATATTTATAAAAAAAGAACTTATTTACGTACATCATTTTGTGTGAAAAATTCAAAAAAAGAAAATGCGGAAAACAAATTATTCTTCTTCAACCGAAGAGGACCAATATTAACTATCTGATAACATTTGGGCCGAATCTTATTCATCTTCAATTGGGCTGAGCAGACGTGCATTAAAATTTGGATTCGGCTTAGTATTCAAAAGAACCCACTATATCCGCATAGAGAAACCAAAAAAAAAAAAAAGAAAAAGGAAAGAAAAGGAGGACACGTAGTGTACATCATATCTTCTTGTTGATATCTCAATGAAAATTTGGTCTAACATAGCCATAGGCTAATAGCACACATTTTTATTGATACTTAATTAAATTTCTGTACATTAATAACGATGAAAAAATGAATATAAATATTTATTCATACATTCTAAATGGATTGACATTATGAAAATAAAATCGCACAATTAATCAATCATATTTTAAACACGTAATCTTTTTCTCAATCAGAGTTCGAAAGTGTTTACAGTGTGGTATATTTTCATTCTATAGCCTTTTATGGCAAATTTTAGTAATTTTTATTTGAATTGGGATCTCTTGCAGTGACTAAAACTTTACTAATTCTAAGCATTGTGTTAGAAATAGCAAATTAATTTTCAATTTCTTTTTGCTCTATATAAATTTGGAAGAGACATTTGAAAGAACCTCACGGTTGTCAATTTGCCGAAAGATGAAACGGACAGCCTATAAAGCTGTTAACATTACATAGCAATCCTTTCTCCCGGGCTTTTCTGAAGTCAATGGATAAACAAGACGAGAAGGTTATTCTAGCCACGAGCATTGTCTTCTTCACCAAATAATTCAGACGCATTAAAGTCGACAATCGAATCGCCGATTAAATTTGGTAGAGTATTATTGGATCCAAAGGTCCCAAAATGAAATAGATATGTGAAAGCCGGGGTTTATGCATCATCGATTTAATCAGGAAAAAAAAAAATTTTTGACTTCGAATACTGATCGCACTTTATATAAHTATGTTCAAACAAGAATAAGCCGAGTCTCGATAACTATGTTCGAATAGGAATAAAGTCCGTAGGGTCTTAGGGTGTYCTAACTGAAACGTCTTAGAATGGTAGAGTGTTCTAGTTGAAATGAATGTTTTAGTTAAAAAGACATTTGAAACTTACATTCTTCTAATTTTTAAGATATATCATATTAGCCAAAAGAAAATATTAACACAATGCATCAACCTAAGGGGAAACAAATAGAAGGTCCAAGGAGTGTGATTAGACAATATTTGAGATAGATCACAATAACGTGCAATAATATATTGGATTTAATATTTGTAGCATGCAATTAAAAGTCATGCTTGTGGAAATGGGCAGTACATTGTTCATTTAAATGGTAGGAATACTTAGGGACTAAGTCATTCTTTTCATTTTCTCGTCTATATTTGAAGAAATTCAGTTAAATCTTTCGTTTTTACTTTTATATATTTAATTGGAGCTAAATTTGTCCTATGAATTTACATATTATCATTTAATATATTTTAATTGAATAAGATTGTTTTCGAAAAATAAAAATCAATCTTTAAGAATGAAAAGATAATCTTATTCAATTAAAAAATTATACAATAAGAATATGAATTTAGGTTAGGAATGTATGAATTTATCCTCCCTTTTCTTTACCTTTGCCAAAATGTGGGCATATTGTAAAAATTTGGAAGAAGATTGASCCAGCTCTCCATCGAACCCTTCATTCTTCTGCAGTTACTGAACAATGCCCTGACAATCTAATTCAGGTGTGAAATCCACTATCTCTAGTTGCTCAGAAAGGGAAAGGTCCTGATAACTCACCATGTTCACAACTTGAGCATTGGCTCCACTGGAGAAGCCCACAAGAGTCAAAGGATCAGCAGCAGCATCAGAAATGGTCACCTCAATTCCAGCTGTGTTAGCTCTCCAAGCACCATCCACCTACATTAATTTTKAATGTCGGCGGCACTGGAGTTCCCACCTACCAACCAGTGCCTGTGTTTTTAAAGGTTAAATCCTAACCTTGACCCCTTCTAGAGGATATAAATTGCTGAATGTGACCTAATAGGTCGGGGACCAAGAACTGTTCATAAAACGGAACAATCCCATGCCAAAAGAACCCTCATCGCACCTTTATTTTTAATTTAGAGAAGCCATCATAAACGCAGATTGCCTGCAATCCCTGATATGCATTACTGGCAGCAATTCATGTTTGGACATAAAGTTGGCGGCCGAATATCATGATTTTCTTTTACAAGTATAGTAATTTAATTAATGAGAAAAAAAAATGCCACCATATCTATCAGCCATTACTAGACAAACCTAAATGGGCTGAATATCCTGATATTCCACAAACTTGATAAGGTAAAAGCTAATCGTACGGCTTTGAATCAACTTGCAASCATTTTCCTATATTTATTTTTATAATTTATACCTGAAAAATATAAAAATATGAACGGAATTCAAGAATTATACCATAATAAAAGATATTTTTAAACAACTAAGCTATTATTCTGCAAAAAGTATTTTGCTAATTATGAACTAGAATTTTGTTCATTCTATCTCCTTCATATTTAGGGTATATTTTCCGCCAGTTAGAAGCTTGTGTAAAGTTTGGGAAAAACAAATTTCTAGTGGAAAATGATTAAAAAATATTGATGCGTAATTTCTTTATTTCAAAATAAGTTCTTCAATAAAAAATATTATTTACTTCAAATTATATGCCACCCTACATTAGAAATCAAAATAATATTTATTAACTATTTTTTAATTTCACCCTTTTTAGCTTCTATTAATTAAAATGATCAAATTTCCAATATGTACAACCATTAGTAGTCCTATGATAACCCTGCCAAAATGCTTTCTAATTTCTTTATCATTTTTTTGGAGAGGTGTATTATTAATAGTCCTATGATAACCCTACCAAAATACTTACTGTATCTTTATAATTTTTTTTGGAGAGGTAGATTATTATGGTAAGGGGAGAGAGAAGTAACTTAGGACATGTTTGATAATGCAGGTCAAAATTTAAAATTAAATAAATTAAGAACGATGTTTACACAAATCTCTTATTCATAAAATATGATAAGAAAATAAGAGGAATGCGTAAACTTATAAATTTGATAAAATAAGTGTTACAATCTCTTAAATGTTCTAGAGGTAAGAACTCAACCCATTGATTCTTCTTTTTAAAATTTTTTGAGAGCTTCGCAGCATGATCTCGGGGTTTGGACTCTGTGAAATTTTTCGAGGGCTTTGCATCTTGATCTCCGGTTTGGACTCTTTGATATTTTCCAAGGGCTTCGCAACTTGATCTCAGGATTTGGAAAGAAATTTGGTGTTCTTTCTTCTAAACTTTTCCCAATATAAATTTCTGAACTTTTTCATCTTGTGCTTTACCATTTATTTATAGGTAAAATGAATTGATTTAATTAGTCGTAGTCACATCTAGGAGCGACATGACGTTTCTTAATTCACCAAACTCAATCATTGATTTTCGCTGGTTGTACCTTTTTATTATTGACAGGTGTCATCATTTCATTGATCGAGATATCAAATACTTTCAACTTTTAATGGAAGCATCTAAATTTAACTCTTGATTATTTAAATGAATTATGAAAATTTAATTTAATGAAATTTTTATATCTACAAATGTATTAGATTAAACGATTGAATAATATGATTTGAAATGTTTTAATATTTTTAATGCCTATTTACTTCTTTTATAAATTTTGATTGATAAAATCTTCACTTAATATGTTTAAACATATGAGTTTAATAATATCTTTTATTGGAAAAATAATCTTATTGTCTCTTTTATTTTACTTTTTTATTATTGATAAATATAAATCGATTCCAATATAAATCTAAATATCTAAAAAAAGAATAAAAATGTAACAGTATTTGTTTTCAGAGTCCTGCTAAATTGATTATAAAACTTTATTTCCGAGTTTAGCATTAAGATCCATACATGTATAAATAATTCCAATGTCCAAGAAACTCAATTATTTGTTAGATCTCAATGTTCAAAATTTGAGTGTTCATATATCAGTTTTATTAAATGATGCCTTAATTTCATATTTATAATCATGTCCATATGGTACATTCTAGCATATGGAATATGGACATGAATATTCGATCATACACAATATATCATTTTCAGTGATAAAAGTTAAACTGCTTTTAGTGGTAATTATTAAATCAACAAGACATATATACTGTAGTATTCCCTTTAGAAATGAGAAAGATTACAGAGTAAGGATAAAGAAAACATTTATCCTCAAACAATAATATAATAATTAAGGAAAAGATTATTTGCTTGCTATTTAGTCCTTTTAATAGTTTGCCATGTAATCATTAAAAGTAAGATGATAAAAGTGAATGGAAAAATTGGGATTCGAGAGTAATTAATTAAGTTACTAATTAAGGGTCTAAATAATATTATTCTTGAGGGCATTGAGAATTTACGAGTTTTTTGTATCGAGTAGATTATATAATTATTAACATATTTAATTCTCTTGTAATAATAACATATATATTCTTTAATATATAAATCAAATCAAATCAAATATCAATCCCTTTTTATGTGTTTATTATTCTATATGCTAAATTTTTTATTTTGATTATTTCGAATACGAATTAGGAGCGATAGTAATATCGAAATCTTTAATTTTGACTATTCCACATAAGAGTTAGAAGAGATTGTAATATTGAAATTGTTGACTCCAACTATTTCGAATTTATCAAACTACACTCTTGTTTGGCAGAAATCCAACGCCGTCTCTGAAGGCTGGAAAGAGAGGCATTGACACTAAAATTATAATATAAATATGTGATTTTAGTAAATATTTGGAGCTTAATTAAACTGTTAATTCATTTTAAAAAAAACTTTATTTTGAAGCTAAGAGATCCCAAATTCTTGAGTAAAGGAGTCAGTTTTGCTACTTTGAGTCGTAGCTATTGGTTATTATTTAGTGCCTATTCATATTGCTGTCCGAGGGTGGTTTTCAATCACTTAAAATAAGCTGTTTATAAATTTTTTGAAATAAAAATTTGATTGAAGTTGTTCTCAATTCWCCTTTTATTTCCTATTTTAGTTTTCAAAAACAAAGAAGTTACACGAGAAATACTTTTGAAAAAAATATTTTGTTTATTGATATTATTGAAATACCTTAATTTTAAAAATCAAATGTACATTTTTTCTTGATCCTTAAAAGAAAATTTCAGTTATCGAGAYACTAAATTTTCGCTTAGAAATGACAAGCAAATTTCACTCATGATGATGGTGATGAAGCCTAAAAAGTTCTTCATCCTTGGAATGTARAAGTTTTTGAATCGATCTGCCCTTCTTCAGACGATTTTATGAATACTATCAAGGTAATTAGGAATTGTTATCCTAAACTTAAAAATAAATAGCAACGTTTTAATATTTCGATCCTTTCTAAATATAAAGAAATAAACAAGTGAATCAATATTACATAAATAATTAATAAATTGGGAAATCTGTAGCGTAATGTTTAAGCACACGCTTTGCGGCTAATTGCATGGATTAACTATACCAAATACTAACAAAAGATTGGTGCATCTTGATCCGCTTCAGAATCAAGCTGGCACGACCCTTAAATACTTTATTTTTTCTCCCAATTTCCACGAACCACTAGCGAATCAGAGTAAGATAATCAGTACTGGAATATAAGATAGAAAAAATAAAGGAAAAAATGTGTTGAAAAGGGCTATATAATATATAGCCGTCCCAAAATTGAATAAGAATCGAATGCATGAAATGTTGATGCAGGACGAGGATGAGAATGACCATACTAACTTATTTGTCCCCATACTCAATTTGAGTCAGCAAATACATGAAACGCTTATCGAAATCCAAAATGAATATTAGATGTGTACCATATAGCATTGCCGGAGAGATAAGAGATGCACAACTAACCCAGGTATTACCTCAGTAAATGCTTTCCACTAGGAATCTTCAATCATTTTGTGCCATCGAAGAAGGATAMKTGAGCATCCTTCTCGTTACAGAATAGGGTTCATATTTATGAAATTTTGAAGATCTGGGCTRGCGTCTGGACATGTTTAATATCGTTTTCAATTCGACTTTCGGCTTATGAAAAATATATCGTAATCCGAAAAGACACTGAACTGCTKAAGTAGARCCTTGTGCTGGTGATGTCTTCCAAGTTATAATCGTCAGATGAGAGTCGAAGAGAACACATGGGGATCATTAAAGAACAGCATTAATTAACTAAAAAGTCTTCTCATTTCAGACGTTGTCTTCGGAACAAAACACAGAAACATACACTCGCAGAACAACCATGAAAAGAATAGCGCAGATTTGTTCATAATCTTCTGCTGTGTGCGTGAAGGGGGAGAGAGAGAGAGAGTGAACAAAAATGCGCCCTTGCATTATCAAAATTTGTAAGAATAATACAAGAACTAATGTATATACAAATTTTTTCTCATCATCGTTGTCTCCGGAACTACTCTTCACATTATTAATGATGATATAGTTTCTTCTACTCTAGCTGCCATTGATGCACCTACCAAGGAATGACACATACACCGCCGCACGATGTTAACGGGGCGGCATTTCTCCGTCTACAACCATCCCACAACCTAACCACGTTACCATCCAGCACCGTCAGGTCCTGGTAACGGTACCATCCCATATTACCCATTCTCAAGTTCATCGTTACCTCCCAACTGTTCCCAAGCCACTCTTCCCCTTCCCCTTCCCCTTCACCATTATCGCCGCCGAGAGCATCAACGTCATCGTCACCATCAATGCTCCCTTCATCATTTCCGCAATCATCCTCCTGGAAATAGACAGTGAACTTCCCGCTTGTTCTTCCCTCTCTTTGAAACACAGAAACAACAGACTTTGAAGGACTAGAAAATTCAGCTTCCGTCGGCTCAGCCGCCACTCTCTCAACCACCGATGATGACGAGGATGATGGGGATGAAAAGCAAGTTAATAGCGATGATTCATCCAGAGTCTTGCAACGTGGCGTTGAAGCTCTTATTCTCCAGACRCTAACGGCGGCGGTAATGACGGCGACCCAAGCCCATACGTTATTTACCGCCGTTAAGAACCCGAAGCTCAGGTAGTTGAGCGCCAGAGCTTCGAGCGGAGAATCCAGAGCGTTCATATTTCTGCTCCTCTTTTGTATTCTCTTTCTCCTTCTCTTTCTCTCTCACACACACGCTCACTCTTTCTCTTTCTCTTTCTAAAGGCAGGGAGAAATGTGAGGCTACTTATCGCAGGAGAGTGAAAGCTTGGGGCCGTCAGATAAGATGGCGGGAAGGGGCATCTGAGATAAGATGCCAAGAATCGAGAGTGAAGATGCTAATTGCTAAGGTAGATCCAATGTACATATACCGGGATTCGAGCAACACGTGTGAGGTCAGGACTGGCAGTTTGCTAGGCTCACCGTGCCTTGCTCGGTGACCACAGGGATTCTTAACTATCGTTTACCTTGATAGTACATGGAGCGGTACTGTGATAGAAAGCAGTACACGCGGCGTTAGATGATTGGCGGTGAGGGATTGTTGTGTTCTGTTCACGTTTGTAATGAGGCCTTCATTATGCTAATTATTTTCGGCCCGAAAATTAAATTAAATATACTGGTTTGTTAGTGTTTTTWTAAAATAAAAATTTTTCTTTTTATTTTATTTTATTTGGAGGCGGACAAGATAGATTATAGCTTAAATAATAAAGATAGACGCATCCTTATAAAGTTAGACTTTCCTTTCGTTTTCCTGTCACCTGTTGTTTCATATAAAGTTATTGATAGAATAAGAAATTCATATGAAAGAAAATGTTAATAGTTAGATATTTAATTGATGAAATACTTATGCGATTCAGGTTGTAAATACAATTAATGGCGAGGTCGAGTTTTATTAATATATATCATAAAAAAAGAATTTCACATTGAAGACTTAAAATGAATTTTATTTTATTTAAAATGTATTAGTGATATAACAATAAAATAAATAATATATGAAGGTGGGATATGACAATACCAAGCTGTCGCTGTATTTTATTTTTTAACAAATAAAAGATCGACAGACAAAAATGAATTAAAATTAAAAAAAGAAACAACAGAAGAATAAAGGAATATATAAGGCAATGCATGGTGGGATGATGAAAGGGGGGTCAGGTTGGTGGACCAGATAGGACTAGGAAAGACAATAACTGAAGGTGATTGCAACAGCTATCATTATTTGGTGGTTAGGTGAAGGTGTGGAAATGGAATAGTTTGAYACTTCCAAGCTTGAAAACCCATGTGGGTTTTTGGTCTTTTCGGGGCTTTGCAATTTGGAAGAGGGATAATAAAAAGGACCATTAATGGTTCACTATCCATGGATTTATTTTATTGATTCTTTATATTATTTGGAGTAGTTTCTTTTGCGGTCCTCAATCAAAATATTTGATTGGTTCTTTTTTTTTTTTTTCCCGACCAATTGACAATTACAATGAAAAAGAAATGCAAATTTGATTAGATTCATGATAATGTAAGATAGAGAAAGGTCTTTGCAACTCTTTCTATCCTACCATTACCATATAATAGCATTTGGATCAACTATTTATTTCAACCCTACCTCATATATATATTCTTAAAATGATTCACATACATCATGTCAATTGCTCAAAGTAATGAAGTTATGGCCATAGCTCGAAATAGAGGATTAGAGACTCGAAGTAATCAAAAGTGAGATTATAAGCTTCCTTTAATGTTTTTTGTATGTGTTTACATACTGATGGCTTATAGATACTTCAGATTCTTAGTCGTCAATAAGAAAAATAACTGATAAGAAGAAAAAAATAAGAATTTCATCAATAGATAACTTGTTGGTCAAATGAGACAGGATGACGGACTATATATGCTAACACTAGATTTCAACCGAATAAAATGATTAAAAATGCATTAGCTAATAATAGTGACACATTATTCTTTTAGCTTTCCTAGGTTAGCCTATCATACAAGCAACAAAAAAGAGAATAAGATAGCGTTTCATCGATTGAAGATCAAAGTGATCGATTGAGCATTCGCGATGAGTTTAATCGAATTCTATGCATATTTTCTCGGAAAGCTGATCAATCAAAGTAATGAGAGTTACGTAGGCACCAAATTTTACTCTACGCAACCTGAATTACTATAAGCTATCATTCCATCGGCTAAACTAGGTCTCTATTGGCTAAGGTTGCTTACAAGATTAAGAGTAAATTTGACAGTCAACCCCATGCATGATCTCTCTTGTACAATCCATGATCTTTCCCTCAAAATCCCATGATTTCTATCGCACAACCTCATCATCTTTGAGGAGCATCATCTTAGGGGATTTAGTTGTGAAACATTCTAGAAGACTTGGATAATGTRTAAATAGAGGAGAATGAGACGGAACTTATCAATATAAATACTCTTCTGTGTTATTCAATAACTTCTTTACAACTTTCTTTATAACTTTTTTTAGAGTTTTATTACTGCTTCTTTCACATAATTTTGCCTTACTTTTGATATGATTGAGGATATTATCCTTGTAGTTTGATGTTTGAATTGTAAACTAAAATACACTCTTGCTATTTTCCTCTATCAACCCTTGCTTTATAATTAGTTAGAGGCTTTTTAGGTACTTCAAGAATCCATCCTTATTTAAAAATCTACAGATTTGGGGACGATTAGCTTTATGTGCCAAATTATAAGCTTGTTCTTAACTCAGCGAAATCAACTGACAACATCCTTAGTTGTTTACCCATCAACTAGTCAACTGACAAGATCCTCAATATCCAACAACTATATCATCCTCAAGTGATTTATTGGTAGAATGAATTTTTGAGTCAACAATATGTTATTTTAGAATTGGCATTTAAATTATGAGTTATGTACACAATGACAACTGAAGTCCTTGAGAATTTTCCAACGGTGATAATGATCCGAGGTATTGAAAGATCAATTAAGCTTAGAAGTATTCGGTTATGGAATAGGGTTTAGAATATGGGGTTGGCCGTTTCTATATTTACATCTATTGGGCTTTTCCTTCCAGCTCAACACTGGGCCCAGTGTTGCTGTTTAAGGGATAGCTAAAGGCCGCTATCTTTTTGTGGGCCCCTCATAATTCCTGGGGTTGGCCATTTCCATATTCACATCCACTGGGGTTTCCTAATAAATAGCCCAGATAGTGTTTAGTTGGACAAGCCCACCTATTATCTGCAAACATTTTTTATTAATTTTATAAATGAGATTAGTTGATTCAAGCTGGAGTGGTGCAGACAACCGTATTTAAACCTTTAAAATTCTGGTGTTCATACCATCAAGTTATATATATATATTTTTTTTTTTGCCTTGGCCTAAAAGCAAATTGAACCCCATAAAGGTTGACTCTTGATTTTGACCTTGACTCTGACTTAAATCCAAACACTGACGATGACCATAAGGTGAGAATTCAAAGAATTGAATCAAGGTTCATTATTATGACTGAGTACTCAGAAGTGTAAATAAAATATTGAGAAAGTCAAAAAATTAAATAATTATTGTTTGTTGTGCACAGATTCTAAGCATTTGAACGGAAGTGTAGTCTCTCTTACTTTGAGCTCCTGAATAATGTCACCCTATCTAAGATTGTCAATCGAGTCTTGTGAGTTGGACTCAGTGAAATTTTAGACGGTTAGTATCTAAAATATCATAAATTATGCAGACCAAGCTTGTTTAAATTCAGGTCCAGAATTTAGACTTGAACCCAGTTTTACCCTCTTATATTACAAAAGCATTTACTGGCACGTCGCTAAAGTTTTTTCCTCTAAAAAGTAAATAAAGAGGTTTGAACTTTGAATTTCAAGGAGTGTGYTCTCTACCAAACATAATTGTAAATTTTTACTAAGTACTACCTATTTCTGATAAGAAATTTCTTTTATATATTTCTCTAGCTAATCTATTATTAACAAATAATCCCAATTTTTTTTCATGTTATAACATTTGATATTAATCCACTTTTTGTTGCAAAAAAAAAAGAAATAAATAAGCTTATAAGTAATATGAGTTACGAGATATATCAATCGAATTTTACCATCACTTTATCTCACATAAAATTTACACCCTTCTTCTTTTATTAGCATATACATTTCTCTTTCTCTTTTTTTTATGCATAATTGACYGACAACAAAYGAATTATGCTAACGTAAACTTATAAAAAATCAGTAGAATAAAATAATATAATCAGCATGTTTTAATATTTTCCTTATCTCTTTAACAGAATGTTAAAAAATTTTAAAGCACCTACTAAGTATCCTTTTATTATTATTAAAATTTATATAATTTATTAATTATCAACAAATTAAGATTTACGTATTATAAAATTTGTTATCATATAGTTTCAAAATTGTGAAACGTGCAATGATTAAGCAAGGTGTTAATATACTGCATGTAATTATTTAGGCGACGCCCAGAATTAATTGGTTTTCTTCCGAAGCATCGAGGTCCAACATGGTCGTCTAGGAACCTGTGGCCGGATGGCATTTCCATTACAAAGGAGTCTTAATAATTTTATCCAAATTTATATATATTTATTATTAAAAATTGAACACATATAAATGATCACTGAAAAAAATTATTTCTTTAATAGATATTCTTAAAAAAAAAAGTTATTTTTTAAATTTCTAATCTTAATTGTAAAAGTCTATGGAAGAATGATTTTAAATAGCGACTATTAAAATACTTTTCAAAATAATATTTACTTATTGATATTATTAAATATAATTTAAAAGAACAGTAATCTACAATATGCATATGTGTTTTTAACTTTTTATTTTTTTTAAATTTTCAACCCTTATAGTAAGAATGCAATAAGATTGATGAACTCTATTCAGCTCGGTGCAATTTGGTTGAACTTAAAATATAATAATAATGCAATAAGATTCATGAATTATATAGTTGATGTCTTAAATGGTAGTACTTCCGTTTTGATTTACATGTCGTATTTGAAAAATATTTATGTTTTAAAATACTTGTCGAATTATAAAATCGAGGAAGTATTTAGTGATTTTTCCCTAATTTACCCTTTATAAGGTTATAATAAAATTAAAAGTCAAACCTTATAATTTTACGTAATTAGTGAAAAGAAAACACTCATCCAATGAGAGGAGTAGAGAGAGAGAGAGAATTAGTGATTGAAGGGAGATATAATTAAATTTTAATGAAATTAAATAGAGMTAGGTTAGTTATTTTCATCTAATGTTATATTGATTTTAGGAATTTCTTACTCCGTGTGTATAATCTCATTGCAACACGTATGTCAAAATGAAGACAGTAATAAATAAAATATCAAATAAATATTCACAATTGTTGGTAAGTTTCTTTTCACTAGGCAAATTTAATAATTATTCCGTCCATTTCAAAATAACGATCTATTAGACATAATCACGCATATTAAGGAATTATTAATTATTATACAATTTTAAATAAAATGACAATTATAACCCTGTTTGATTGTTCTTGATTTTCTAAAAGGTGAGTAAGTAAAGAGATAGTAGAATATTTAATGTGGGGTAAGACATGAAGAAAAACATTCACTACGTTCTTCATTTCCTAAAATTATAGCTAATTTGAGGGGGGGAAAAGTAAAATGAATAGTTATTTAAAAGCGGAGGAAGTATAACACTTCACTTCAAGCATGCATATGGCTTCAAAGCTATGATATCCTTAAAAGAAAATGAGATCAAACTATTGTTATTTCAAAAGAAGTACATGTATACATCTATTGTCACTTGAATGTTCAATTTGGCATTTTGGCGCCTTCGATGGGAGAAGAAAGTGAGAAGTTAAAGATGAAAGCATAAGGGATTAAACTTTAATCTTATGAAACTACTTGGAAGTAAAAATGGCAAAATTGACTTTGTTTGGACGATTTGGGTTTCGCCCATAATTTCACGTGTTATACCAGTAAAGGATATGTTAGCGGGGGTAAGTCACATGATCAAATAGTTCCACATTCCTCGTCGTTCTTCAATCAGAAATAAAGACATTTGATGGAAACATCTTTTTCTTACTTTGCTTCCATCTCTGCATGTCCAAAGAAGTTACCTACCAAGTCCGGAATTGAACTTCTTCTGGCCTGGAAAGTGTTAACTCTGAAAATCGATTAAGAACAAAGATGATGAAGCTTTTGGACAATATTCTAATTCTTCTCAATTCTTGTGGTAGGAAGCTCATAGTATTTGTGATTGACTAGAAAAACAGTACTGACTTATCAATAGGAGAAGATTTTTGAAAATGGAAAGTGGAAAATGTTGTGGAAAATGGAATACCATTGAAGGGCAGCTTGCAGATATGTTGTGTGGAAGATGGAGATCAATTAAAGAGCCGTGCATACCTCGATTTTCCTGCTCAATCCAAATGATTCACGGATTCTAAGGGTCTTTGATTTTGCATGTATTTTCTTCTTAGTTTCTTCGATGTTTCCTTTTCCTTTTTCTAGTCTTGGGCTGCAAGAAGAGTTTATAAGAATCAAAGATTCTTTACTATACTCAAGCACTAAATAATTGCTTTCCAATTTAGGAGAAAAATGTCGAGTAATTAATTTTCAGAAATTACCGAGGGATTTATGTGTACATTTTCCATCTAACCCTCAAGTGAGTGTGTTTGTGTGTGGAATCACACAATGAAAGGTCAAAGTATAATGCTATATTAATTAACCAAGRTCGTTTGTTTTGCTTAGCGTTTTCTTTGCAAATTCACATTCTGATCGCTCTCTAATAGAGCAATTCGAGATGACTTCCTCAAATAATAAATTCCACAAAAAATTTGACCCTAAAAGTTAGTTATACTAACTGTGTATAGTAATAAATTTCTTATGAAACTTAATTAAACAAATATATACTATTTCAGCAACAACCCTTACAAGCCAATCAAACAGCAGATTAGGCGAAATTTCCGTAGTTTATTAACCTCATGCAGAAAATTATTGAATCAACACCTGGTAATGCATCTGTATATTCACTGAAATTTTTGGTCTCTCTTTTAATTTCTTGTTCAGCCAAAGCATGTTGAAGTCTATTCACGTGCTCCTTCTTGCATGGCCCACTTGGTTCATTCCCATGCACGCCTCACTACTATATATTGCCGCTGCAGTTCAAAGGATCACACATCAAGTTTTAGCAAGAATACCCAGAAATACACATAGCAAAAGTTTTACATCACCTATATTTCAGATACGATATGGTGGTTGTTTCCAAGATTGGTATTATCGGAGCAGGAATAAGCGGCGTAGCTGCCGCTAAGCAGCTTTCGAAATATGAGCCGGTGGTCTTTGAGGCCACTGAATGTTTGGGAGGGGTGTGGAAACATTGTTCTTATAGGTCTACAGAGTTGCAAACTCCTCGGTGTGATTATGAGTTCTCAGATTTCCCTTGGCCTCAAAGGGATAATACTAGTTTTCCTTCGTACCAAGAGATTTTGGATTACTTACACTCATATGCTACCCATTTTGATGTGTTGAAACTCATCAAATTCAACTCAAAGGTGGTGGAAATCCGGTTTCTCGGTAACGAGGCTGCAGATGAACGTGAAGGTCAATCAAATCATGAATATGGAAACTTACTTTGCGGTCAGCCCGTGTGGGAGGTTGCGGTTCAGAATACTCAATCTAACTCCATTGAGGTTGTTTTCTAATGCTAAAACCTTCAAAAGTTCTCAAATATTTTAGTTTATACATCAATTTCTTTTTTATATTTTAATTTTTTATACATGGCATGGTAGATCAATCTAGGTGTTGCAAGCAATATAATTGCACTTTCCATCTAACTCCATTATTTTTATGAAGGCAGAATGGCTAGCTATATGATTCTACATCCCTATCAATTAAGCACAAAACCCTCATCTTCGAGGGAAAGAGGACGTAAAACCTTAGTTAAGCTCTTCAACAAGGGGAGGTGCCTAGGGCTAGCGGTTCCTTTGAATACATACTTTTATATGGAACTCCGTTGCCAAAGATACTTGGAAACATCATACATGCATAACATAGAATCATGCATGGTGCACAACATCTTAAATTGTTAGTATATTAACTACTGCTTACTATGATAATCAATTTTTTGGATTATGTTTACAGTTTCTAATGTTTCATTTCCTTGCACTATTAAATTATATGTACGTCCTGACGATTCTGCTCCTGCTGTTTTAGTGGTATGCCTTTGAGTTTTTGGTGGTTTGTACGGGAAAGTATGGAGATATACCAAATATGCCAAATCTCCCACACAACAAAGGGCCTGAAGTGTTCAAAGGAGAAGTCTTGCATACCCTTGATTATTGCAAACTCAACGAGGAAGCCTCTGTGCAATTGTTCAAAGGGAAAAAGGTTGTAGTCATTGGTTACAAGAAATCAGCAATCGACTTAGCTGTTGAATGTGCTCAAGCAAATCAAGGTATATGACTTTTTGTTTTTTTTTTAAGTCATAGACTATAAGAATAACCAACATTCTTGCAAATAAAGGAGCACCACTTTCTTCTGTTATATATTTTAGTATTGAAAAATCTCTTTTTTGTCTCTAACGGTTGTTTTAATTAAAAACTGGAAAATTGACTTAAAGGCACTCTCTAGGGCATTACAWATTCTGTTTTTGCATCATTGTGACAAGGATTGATGTTATCTACTAATCTCTTATAGGAGMCATACTCTTCATTGAAGAAAGCGAAAAAAGAAATTGAGTCAACTTTTTTGTTGAAAAGTACACAATCCTATTCCATTATACTATTCTTCACAAAGCATTTCTAAACAAGCTCGTGTGAACATAATCCTCTATGTCTTTTATTACTCATCAGGGTTGTTAGCATTTCATTTTTCTCTGTTCATAATGGAGACAGGGAATCTAAACTATGATGAACTAATTAATCTTTATGCCTTATTGTTTATGACTGATTAAAGGATCAGAAGGACATCCCTGTACCATGGTCGTAAGGACTCTGCATTGGACTGTTCCTCATTATTCCGTCTGGGGTCTTCCATTTTACTTGTTCTATTCAACAAGGGCTTCTCAATTCCTCCATGAAAGACCAAACCAAGGCATTCTCAGGAATCTCATTTGCCGGCTACTGTCACCTTGTGTAAGTCTCTAGTAAAAATGCTTTCACCAACTCTGAAGTTCCTAATGCAACATATATTGATCAAACTCTTGACCATGATTGGCTAATATGTTGTAATAATATCATCAGAGACGAGCAATTTCAAAAGTCATTGAGTCCTATTTGGTATGGAAGCTTCCATTGAAGAAGTATGGGTTGAAACCTGAGCATCCTTTTGAGGAAGACTATGCATCGTGTCAAATGGCTATCTTGCCTGACCAATTCTTTGCTGAGGCTGATAAGGGAATGATCAAGTTCAAAAGAGCATCAAAGTGGTGGTTCTGGGAAGGAGGAGTTGAATTTGATGACAAAACCAGGTTGGAGGCTGATGTTGTGGTTCTAGCTACCGGTTTTGATGCAAAAAAGAAGCTCAGAACCATCCTTCCCGAGCCTTTCCGGAGCCTCATAGAAATGGATGGGATGATGCCTTTGTACAGGTACTGAACCTTGTTTGTGAAGCCATAAATTGCTTTGATAACAGATGATCAGCCATTGATGCATAAAGCYTTTTCTTTTATAACAGGGGTGCAATTCATCCATTCATTCCAAATATGGCTTTTGTGGGTTACATTGAGAGCGTTGCAAATCTGCAAACATCTGAGATACGTTGTAAATGGCTATCTGGACTTGTGGATAATCAATTTAAGCTACCAAATGTTAAGAAGATGCTTGAACAGATAAAGAAAGAGATGGAAATAATGAAGAGGACAACAAGATTTTACAAGAGAAGCTGCATATCCACTTTCAGCATTAATCATCAGGACGAGATGTGTGAAGACATGGGTTGGAGTTCGTGGAGGAAGAACAGTTGGCTTGCTGAGGCTTTTAGCCCTTACAGCAGCCAAGATTATCAGGAGAAGAAGTAGATGATGCAGTCTCATCTCGATCCTAGCTCTACTAATTTAATTTATTGTTTGATATATATTACTATTACCACTATAAGGAATAAGGCAACTCAACCAAATCGTTAAGTGCAGCATATGATACTAGTTTTCATTGCTAAACTGTATTTCTCCTTTCCACAAAATGAAATAAATCTATGGCATCATTTTCTGCAACCTCTAATATGCAATTTGAAAAGAAATGATTATTCTGGACATGGACTCATACTAGCAATTACATAGAAAATCATGTAAAGAAAGGACTAATAGAAGAGAGCAATAAGATACCCCCTGGCAAAGTTTTCAATCCTTTGCATCTGTTGTTGACTCATAAGTTGAATACATTTTTATGAAGCACAAGATGGAGAAGCAGCAATTCTACTCACTGCCATAGATGTCATACAGATTAATCTTTACAAAATCAAATCCTCATTAGGCTATCAACACATAATACGTTTTCTGATGGACAAAAATAGTGGAAAGAAATACATGTGAATATTATCAAATGATGCTCATGCACTCTTAAGGAACTTCAAGGTCTCATCGATATGCTTTTCAGGTTGGAATTGATTGTTATAAATAAGCTGAACCACCCCGTTCTTGTCAAGAACATAAGTTTGTCTTCCGGGCAATGTACCAAACAGGTCAGCTGGGACTCCCCACTCTTTTCTGATCTTGTTGCCCTCATCACTCAGCAACGTATATGGAAGTTTGTATTTCTTTGCAAAGGCCTAATTCGAATACAAATACCGTTCATCAACAGAAGAAGTTGGAAATTTCCAATTTTGTAATCGAGAAGCTTAATCAAAATAAAGAGGAAGTTTTCAGATGACTTTCTTGTCATCAACTTAGAACATAAGTTGACAAAATCAAAGACAAAACATGATGAAATAAGATAAGCATATATTCAGTAACATGCTGAACTAAATACAGATGGGATGAAATGCATAATACTAGATGACTTTGGAAAAGTGGGCATGCCCTAACATTGTCCTACCACAGCTAAATGTAGGCAGTCGAAGTAGTTTTTTTGTGGATTGAGTTGACTGGATTACAACTCTTTTCTGTTTAGGAAATCCATGGTGAGCTTGTAGGAATGAACACAAAATTATTCCTGGGGCTAACGGTTTAAAATATCACCTAGAAAAAGATCCACAATTTCTTACCTTCACAAAATTACACTAGAACAATTTGCATATCTCAATCTCTGACCTCTTAATACAAACAATGAAGTATGTTCATGGCAGACTTCTTTATGATGATTTAGTATGAGTACAAATCCAAATGCAGCAACTTATTGAGAAGAATTAAKCAAAGAAGAACCGTGTGAATGCTGTTCAGGACAAAGTGAGGTTTCCCAAGCYGAACAGAGTGTGATACCTTATGCGATGAAGGATCATCTCCACTAATTCCTACAACCTCAGCTCCTGCTTTCTTGAATTTTTCATAAGAATCCCTGAAAGCACAGGCCTATAACATAACAAACAAAACATTATTGTCAGCAATTTCACACGTCTGTATGGTCAGTCTCCTATTTACTTTAATTGAAGCCCTGAGTCCCACTTGGAATTTGCAAAGAATAAGGATAAAGACAACAGTTTAAGAAGAAAATTCGTCTTTATACTTGAGTCTTGTGACAAAAAGTAAAACAGTAAGCATATGACATATCCAACATCCTACAGAATCATGGCTTTCGTTCCCTAATTTAATTGATTTGTAGCTAAAATAAGCCTGCTACAATGTCAGAATAATTCCAAATTTTGTTCTTTTGATATCTTACCGATTTCCGGGGAGGAAATAAAAAGGCTTAGAAGATGAAAAAGGCCTGCCTGTCATAGTGTAATTCTTTTCTTACTTTTCTTCTTTCTCAGACAAAGGATTAACTATACTGCAATAAGATGGTAAAATCGCTTGAACCACGGTAGACATACAGTTAAAAATATCCAAGTTCCCAGTTACAGGGTTTGAACTAGACAGTATATGCAGGATTCTAATTTTTATTATCAGTTCTCAAAATTAACCAAAAAAATAAAAAAGAAGAAAAGATAACTCTCAAGAATTCAACATTTTGGTTCTCAAAATCTCTTCGTAATGACATTGTACATTACCTGTTTAGTGCAACCGGGCGTTTCATCAGCAGGGTAGAAATAAATAACAACCGGCTTCCCTTTGAACTTGGAGAGGCTCACATTTCTACCATCCTGATCTTTCAATGTAAATGCTGGAGGTGCTGATCCTTTTGTCACCTTCACAATATAATGGCAAGAAGAAAGTAATCATCAAATACAGATACAAATTCCAGTAATCGAAGAAAAATACTGAAATGTACCTTAGCAACAACGGCGCTTCTTGTGAATGAAGGAGGGACTGAAATAGAGGACGAATAGGAGAGCTTCAGACCACAAAATTGAGATTGTGATGACTTGGGAAGCAGAGGGAGGCTCGGAGCCAAATGGGCCTTGGGTGTTTGAGCATGTAGTAAAGAAGGGAGGGCATGTTTTGCAGCAGGAATAGAAAATGCTGCCATTTTTTGGATATTAAAGAGTGAGAATCAGGAATTTGGAATTTGCAGTGGGTTTGTTTTCCAGAAATCCGGGATTTTTGAGGAAGATATTTGAGACACTTGGAGATACTGAGATAAGGAGAAACAAATGGGAGCCTATGACAGTCGAGGAGTTTGGGACTTCGTGGGGAAACTGGGGATAGGTTGGGTTTTCGCGTGGAGGGTTATTGACCTCAACCTCCCATTCTACTTCCAGTAATTAAAAATTGAAGCCTCGAATTCCCAAAATCATTTCTCCCTCACAAGTGATTTATTAAAAGGAAGAAATATGATTTTTTTCCTTAATTTTTCATTGAAGACGTTGTGATTAGCTAGAAGTTCATATTAACTAAATGAAACATTATTTTATAATAATATTTTACGTCTTTTTTCCCAAATGTAAAGGAATACAATAATTTGATTTAAATATTGTGGTGCTTATATCGGAGTATAATTTATTGTCACTGTAATACTTTATGAGAAATGATAAAAATCTTTGAGCGGTTAGGAATCTTATACACTTTGCTAATACATTTTTTGTAATGTACTTTCATTCACCAATCATAGCACGATGCGTATTTATTCTAGATCCTTTTAATATTTCTTCTTCTCAATTTTAGAAATTAAGATGAATACATATTATTATATTCTGATTGATGTAATAAGAAAACGTAATAGGAAAAATGTAATAGCACATCCGGAGCCTCCCCAAGCTAATTTCTTTGTTTTGCTTTGTTGAGCTAGGCTTCTCTCTCTCCCTTGGGGTTCCTATTTCTGCTGTCGGCTTTGTGTCTCTGTCTGTTTTTTCTAGTTATGGACAAGGATTTGCTTCTTAAACAACAAAGTGTTTCTCTCACCCCTTCTGGAAGAGAGTTTGCTCATCTACAACATGAGGATGTTATATTTGGTATTCAAGCATGTCTCCACAGCTGTGTCGGCCGTTTGTTCACTTGATCAAGATGTATCAATTCAGACACTTCGCAACCCTGATTCGAAGGCATGGAAACTAGATAGACTTCGTCTTATTCGTATGCAAGGCTCTTTCTTGCAGGTTTTCTTCCCTGATCAGGCAGTCATGCAGTCAATTATTCGTCGTGGCCCTTGGTGCTTTGACAATTCTCTTTTGGTCATGCCACCCTGGCACAGTTACCCACTTGTTCATCCTGCTGATTTCACACGAACCTAGTTTTGGGCACATGTTGCTGGGCTCCCTTCCGAGGCATTTACATTTGAGGATGAGTAAACGTCCGTCCGCTTGCTTTTGGGAGGCTAGGGAGATCCAACTCAAGGCATATCAGAAGGCACTTTCTTCTTTCGCCTCCCCTTGACTTTGTATTAGTGATTTTAATGAACTTCTATTCTCCTATGAAAAGCAAGGTCCAAACGATTGCAACATTGGCCAACTTTCTACATTCTGCCAGGTTTGCCATTTTTTATGTTTTTGCATGATCTAGATACCAAAGGGCTCCTTTTACTTGGACAAATGGCCGAGAAGGTCGTGCATAGGTGTGGACGTGACTTGATTGTATTTTGGGAAATGATAGTTGGTTGTCTCTCTTTCCCTCTACTGATGTCCATCATTTCCTGCCTTATCTGTCAAACCAGACTCCTCTTTCTGTTTATTTCCAAGGCATCCGACCATTAGCTTATTTTTCTAGTGCTTTCCCTCGTGGGTGTGCTTTTCGTTTTGAGCCATTTTGGCTTYAGGATGATGACAGTTGATTCCCTCTCATTGGAATGATCATCAGTCTGTTTCGCTCCATCTAACGCACATCAGGATGAATTCTCGTCTTGGCATATGAAGAAATATGGACATCATCTAACTCAGATACATCAGCTACAACGTCAATTACAACTCCTATTCTAGCATCAAGCTCCTCAGGGTGATATTCGAGGAGTTCGACAGCCACTCGATTGTTTGCTATATTTTCATTAAATATAATGGCATTCTCGAACACGTACCAATTGGGTTGAAATTTGGTGATCAAAATACCGGATACTTCCAATATCATCATGCAAAACAACTTTGATGGTAGAATCGTATTGTTAGCTTGATGGATGATTTTGGSTTTGTCCATTCCAACCCTAAGGCCATCCAACAGATGGTGATCACATATTTTGCAACTTTATTTTCAGCCACCCCAAAATATAGTGACTTTGATCCTATTTTCTCTGAGGCATACTTTCATCTGTTGACTTCTATTAATGGAGAATTCTTTGCTGCACCCTTGACAAGGGATGAAATGTATGTTGGACCCTATGAATGCCCTGGGCTTGGCCTGCTGGATATCATGTGGGGCTATCAACAACATTGGTTTACAAGGTTGTTACGTGTGCATTGCGGAAAATGATAGGTTCTCTTTGGATTCTATTAGTGCTATCTATATTGCATTCATTCCCAAAACCGCAAACCCTACTAAGGTTGTTGATTTTTGCTCGATCACTTTATCTAATGTCGTTTATAAACTGGTGCAAAACTCGTTATCCAACTACCAAAATCATTATCGTCAATAGATTATCAGCCGTGAACAGAGTCCATTGGTGCGTCTATTTTTTCGGATAACATTATCATTGCTTTTGAAACCTTCTATTGGTCGAAGTGCTTGCATGGTCCGGCTTCTTTGGCTGTGAAATTGAATATTAGTAAGGCTTATGATAGAGTGGAATGAGACCATTTAAAATGGCTATTGCATCAACTCCACTTTCTYGCACATATTATATGACTTATTATGCAGTGTGTTCAAATCGTCACTTCCAGGCATTGGTTAATGACCAACCTACTGCAAGGTTCCATCTGACGTGGGTGCTGTGCTAGGGTAACTCGCTCTCTCATGTCCTTTTTGCTATCTGCACTGAGGGATTGTCTGCTATGATACACTGAGCTATTCAGAGAGAGCATTTGCATGGCATTCGTATGGGTGGGACTAGGCCCCAACTTTCAGATTCGGTTTTAGCTTACAATAGTCTTCTGTTATTGCATATGAGCTCATCTAATATTGGAGTTATGATGGAGTTGCTGGATCGTYATCGAAGGGCTTCTGGACACTTGATTGAWTTTTATAAATCACTTGTCTTTTTTAGTACACATATGAATCTACTTCTTCGATCTCTTATATGCCTTCAGCTAGGGATTTTTGAGGTTAGCCCCTGGGGGTAAATATTTGGGACTGCCATACCTTGTTGGTAGATCTAATGAGGTTTTCTCCTATATCACGGACAGGGTTTGGAAGAAGGCACATGGCTGGAAGGAGAGCTTTCTTTCTCAGGCTATCGGGCCACGTTGATTCAAGCTATCCTCCAGACTATTCCTACTTATGCTGTGTCCTATTTTTTATTACCTGCAACTCTTCCCTCGGATATTAAATCTATTTTAGCATGGTTTTGGTGGAGTATTGAGGATTACCATAGGGGTATTCATTGGCAAAAGTGGGAGTTCCTGTGTCGCTCCAAACAAGATGATAGGTTAGGGTTTCGGAATCTAGAGTTTTCAACTTTGCTTTACTTGCAAAACACGATTGGCGAACTTTTGCAATTTCCAGAGCTACTAGTTAACCAAGTTTTTAAGCGAAATATTATCCACATAGAGAGTTTTAACGATGCAAGTTGGGCCATGATGATTTTTATCTTTGGCGAAGTTTTTGGGAGGCACGAGGATTGTTAGTTCAGGGACTCTGATGGAGGATTGATGATGGTGCACTTGTATCTATTGCCCAACGTCCCTGGATCCTTAATTACTTTTCTCCTTCCACGCACTACCATTACTACAGTGAGTGCCTCCTACATTTTCTATGACTGGACTTATTTTACAATGTCCTCAACTGTGGAATCAACCCTTGATTAATAAGTTATTTTAGTTGCATGATGCAACAACTGTTCTTTCTATCCCTTTGGCTCCGGTTMCTTGTTTAGATAAGCTCATTTGGCACCATGAATGCTCAACGTGTTTTTTTGTTTGATCAACTTATTATCTGGGTGTGAGTTTTCTGGAAAGGTCTGATTCATTGCCCTCTACTCCTACCCTGTTGGCCTATTATCACACCTTGGTTTGGACTTAGCTTTGGAGCCTACAAATCCCTACAGGAGATAGATTGTCTAGCCACCTACAAAACCTCTTCTTGAGTTGTTCATTCTGCTCTCAGCTATAGAGTCGGTTTATCATTTGCTTTTTGGTTGCTCCAATGATGAAAGTGTTACATTTTGGTGGGTATTTTTTTCCTGCATGAATGCACAACAATGGATCCTAGTGCYAAGGTCTTACTCATCTTCTTCAGTTCTTGGATCTAATTTTAGGTGCTGATCTTAGGTTATGTATTTTGTTGTTCTAGGAGATTTGTTATGCTAGAAATCAATGGATATTTCACAAAAAAGTTCTTCCAGCACATGCTACGATGGATTTTATGTCTTCCTATCTTTTTGAGTTCCAGCGAATCAGCGGTTAAGCTTATAGCTAGCTTTTAGTTGCTGGCATCCTCCCCTCCCTCAATCGTTGAAAATCAATGTCAATGCCTCTTGGCGCTTAAGTTCAGACTGGGCAGGGATAGGGTTGATCATAAGAGACTCTGATGATCCCATTCAACTAGCATTAGCATGTCATTTGACAGGGATTTGTTCTGCTGAATGTGCAGAACGGCTTGCTATCCTGTGAGCTTTCCTTGTGGTTGAGGAGGTTGAGCTTGAATACTTTTTGATTGAGTCCAATTGTCTGCTTGCAATTAGCTATGTGTAACATAACTTTGTGGATCTTTTTAAGTTTGGACCATTAGTGGATGAGCTATGTGCTAGAGCCGCTCAACCTGCTCGTTAGCAGACTTATGATATAGTCAGTTTTTGACGTAGCTTGGTGGGACTCTACCTGGTTGATTGGCCTAGTGCTTCAGTAATATAAATTAAGTAAATTTATGAACATAACTAATAATTTTACGAGAACTTTGTTCTCTTTATGAGTCTCTCTCAATTCAAATCTTAAAAGTAATCGAAGTCAAATATTTTGAATATCGGATGTTTGAAATATATTGGGTTTGTGATAATTTGTAGAATATGTATACTTTTGACAAATAGGATAAATCATAAAAATTATGCAAATTTGTCCATTTCTAATAGTATCAACTGACCATTTTAGGGTTGAAATAGTTGATATAAAGTTAATTGTATTTTGATTTTTTCTATTAATCCCTTCTTGATTTGCTTCACATATATATAAACTTCTTCTCTTACTAGATAGCAAACCAAGCACTTAAACAGTACTAYATCCCCTATTTGGATTACACCTTGGGGCAAAAAAGTTTTTGTGCCCAATTTCAAATGTCATTTGTTTCATACTTTCAACAAATAAATTTTTTGCCCCCAGTTTCGAATGTTATTTGTTTTACACCTTGAGCCAAGAAATATTATTCCAAAACTAAAAATTTTCCTCCAATCATCACTAAAAAATAAAAATATACAGTAACATTTTCCTTTCCTACAAGAATTGCAACGGTGAATTTYTAGATGATTAGCTACAGTAATTAATTTGAATAATCGATTATTCATATAAAGTATTGTGAAGAATTATGAGTAATTACTCTRAAATATCGATTGTTCATAGAGAGTAAATCGATCATCCATAGTAGAAGACGTGAAAAWTTTTGAGTAATCACTTTGAATCATCGATTTTTCATAGAGAGTAATTGATTATTCATATTAGACGACGTGAACAATTTTGAGTAATCACTTTGAATGATCGATTATTCATATAAAATAATTGATTATTGATAGTAGACGACGTGAAGAATTATGAGTAATCACTTTGAATAATCGATCATTYATATTGAATAATYGATTATTTGTGAATTTTTTGTACGATTATTTTTTTCCCTCTAGTTGGATTTTGCATGGTTAATTAAATCAAAATCATGTTTTGTTTATATTTGGATTAAGTTGTACAGTAAAATTGCTTGGGAAAAAGTTTCATTTCTTATTTTGTAATCCAAGTAGTTTCTTAACTTTAAATACAAATTTAAAATTCAAATATGTCAATTTTCTGCCTCCCCAACTTCCGAAATTCTTTTTTTCTTCCCTTGCCTAAAGTGTAATCCAAATAGAGCCTAATTAGCCTTTTAATAAGAGTTGTATTTGAACTCCTTGAAGTTAGAATTAAAATAAGGGTTAAATACAAAACCCCTATTGTTTGGTCAAATTGGCAAGTTCCTACCTAAAGTTTCCATTTGACCACTTACCCCCATTTAATATAATCAATTAACTTTGTGACAGAAAAATTTAATGAGTCTATATATTAGTATTGAAATGATATTTTTACCCATTTTTTAACTCAATGAATCAAAATGACAGAAGTAACACAAAAGGGAAGGGACGATGGGAGGAGGAGAAAGGAGAAGGGTTGGTGTTGGTGGGAGGCAGCCCAAAAGGTAGAAAGAGAAAAAGACGTTTAAGTAGAAAATATTGAAGAGCGATAGGGAGGCCTCTATTTCTGATGGTGAGACAGCTACCATTGTTGCAGAGTGTTCACACGAATCTCTCGTCTACAAAATAATATTAAGAAAACAAGAGGAATGCAAAACAATTGTATTAATCTTATAAACTTGATAAGACGAGTGTTACAATATCTGAACTGTTCTTATGACAAGAACTCAATCTTTTATTTACAAACTGTTTATTTGATTAAGGACTATTCACTCTGTTATGTTATGATTGAACTTAGAAATTAATTTCCAAGTTACCTACATATTCTTTAAAAGGAATCAAGTCAAAATGTAATTCGAAGATGCAAAATATTTTAGGGAGTGTCGTACATAGTTTAAACTCTTGTGCGCCAGAAGTATTCATTTTTACCAACTTGGACTTGTTAGAGTGTTTTAGCAATTTTAGCACATGCAACACCTTTGGTGGTTGTTTTCACAGTTTTAGATCATGCAGATCAGTTGCATCCACATTTATCAACTAGGACTTGTTAGAGTGTTTTAGTAGTTTTACCACATACAACACCTTTGGTGGTTGTTTTTCATAATTTTAGCTCACACATATTAGGAGCAATTTAAAGTTTTGTAGATAGTTTTAACTCTTATCAAGAAGTAACAGGCAATTTAGGCTTATGCACTAAGGAGMAATTTGAAGTTTTGATGAGGCATTCAAACAGTTTTAACTTTTATCAARGAGTAGTGTACAGTTTAGACTCGTCACTAAGGAGCAATTTGAAGTTTTGTTTGTGTTGAATCTTTGACTTCAAATTCTGAGGAAAGATTGCCTCCATTTAAAATTTCAGCTTACTTCTCATATTTGGTTGACTCTTTGACATGAATTCCTTGATTTTGATTAGCGAGGATACTTCCTTCTATATCATTGGAATGGGTAGCTAATTTTTCAAAAGTCTTCAATTGAATGCCTTTAAGAATATATATTGAAGACCCTATTGCATGCTTTGGATACACATCTGAATCAAAGACGTCTCACAAAGTTGATATCTATAATTTAGAGTCAAATTCCTCCATTGATTGATGAATTCAATGACAGATTCATCTTTTCACTGTTGAATTTGGCTTAATTCAAGCATGCTAACAATTCTTCGAGTGCTATAAAATCAATTCAGGAATTGTTGTTCTGAGTTGACTCCAATTATCGATTGATTTAGGAGTAATATCCGTATACCAATCAAAAGCATTACCTTTATGGGATCTAACAAGTTGCTTGAGAAGTAGATCGCCTTCAGTACGTGCATTATTGCATGTTTTAACAAAGTGGACTCTGTGCTATTTTGATCAAATTGTTGAAGCTTGGGAGGTTAATAATCGATTGGCATTTAAAGACTACATACCCTTTAAGTATATGGTTTGGCGTACCCTCGAGAAAGTCTGGTGCTTTCTTCATAACTTTCTTCAATTTTTTTTTGTAGTAGCATTCTTTAGGTGATTTRTCGAGATCAATCCATTATAAGAAACTTGAATATTTTGTACTTCTATTGTATTTTAGATCTAGGTTTAGATTGACTTCGTACTTRAGCAACTTTAGCTGATTCAATATCATTTACAGTTTYTGGATGCTTTGGAATAGTTTGACTTGTTTCTCCAGTACCATTGAGGTGATTCAAAAATCAAGTAAGAGTGATATCTCATTGTTGGGAACTCTCTGCAAGTCATTCTACCAATTTGGCTAACTTCGCAATTTGTTCTTCAATGGTGGCAGTATTAGTCATCATAACAGATACGATAGATGAAGTTATAGTGGAATCTTCATGTCAGAGCTCTCCTAACTATAGATCTTCTTGGCGAACAACAGTTACAGAGTTTGCAGAAGACTCGCCTCCATCTTGTTTGGATGTTTGTGACTTGGTTTTAGCATCCAACAAGGACATGGTTGTTCTTATGGTAGAGTCGACGCCTATTTTTCCTTCTTGAAGAGATTCGTCCGTAAACATGGTGTTGGAGTATTCGTAGATGAATATGGGGTTAGAATATTCGTAGATGAACATGGGGTTGGAATATTCGTAGATCTGATCATCTAAGTTCTTCTCCACTTTTTTTTCAGCATCAAATAATGCTCTATTTTGCATCACATATATGTGGTGACATGGTTGATTTGGTAGCAGCACCAATCATTGCAGATCTGGAGAGGTAGCTTTCGAGATATTATTCTTGGGGGCCATTGATGAATTTGATTTGAAGAGAAGAGATGAACGGCAGAGATGTCCCAATGGGCATACCAAAATGTATTTACACAAATCTCTTGTCTGCAAATAATATTAAGAAAACAAGAGGAATCGAAACAATTGTGTTAATCTTATAAATTTGGTAAGATAAGTGTTACAATCTCTGAACTAKTTTTGTGGCAAGAACTCAATCCGTTGATTATTCTCTTTGAAATTTTTTGAGAACTTTGTAGCTTGATCTCGGAATTTGGACTTTTGGAATCTTCCGAGGGCTTCACAGCTTGATCTCGAGATTTGGACTCTTTGAAATCTTCCAAGGGCTTCGAAGCTTGATCTCAGGATTTTGACTCTTTGGGAGTTTTCGAGGACTTCGCAGCTTGATCTCGGAATTTGAAGAGAAATTTGACTTCTCTCAACTTAAACTTCTGATCTTCCATGTGAATTTCTGGACCTCTTCTTCTTGTACTTTGGCTTCTATTTATAGGTAAAGCGATTTGATTTGATTGATCGATGTCACCCTTAGGAGCAACGTGGTGTCACTTGATTCGCCAAACTCTATCCGTGATTTTATTGGTTGAACCTTGTCATCCTTTGACACTTGTCATCATTTCATTACTTAACATGTCACATACTTTCTAATTTAATGGAAATATTAAAAATTGACTTTAAATTATTTAATTAGATTGTGAAAATTTAATTTAATAAAATTTCTATATCTACATACAGGTTTGTGAGGCTCTTCACCTTGAGACATTCTAGTTCTTGAAGCTATTGTATGATGCCTACCCGAAATGTGGAAAATCATATAGAAGATTGTTCAATTCTTTATTTTTTATGTTTTGAAAAGATTAAAATTTTCCCATGTAAACACGTTTTTTACTGCTATTTCAGAGATTCTTGAATCAATCGTATCTTGTCCTTCTGATGATTCAAGACTCAATGGTAATAGATTTTGAAATTTCACTTTTTAATCTCACTGGACTTTGGCAAAACATCAGTCAAGCATCCAAATGAGAAGTGCCATGTATAAAACGCTTTACGTTTTTCTCGGTAGATCAGCAAATTGGATGTTGTGGCTAAAAGAACAAGGCGTGGCACTTCTGTCTTCTTTCTCCCTCCTTCTCCTCGTTGCCTTTTGGGCTGCCTTTTCCATTCTGGGTTTAAAGCAATGATATCAAGGCTTCACTTGCGAGGCTTTGCAGATTTATTTATTTYATTTCTTTCAAAAGAGTAAAAAACAAAAAGGTAAAATGACATTTTAATATATAGAATTAATAATTTTTTTGTCACAGAGTTAATTTATTATGTTAAGTAGGGGGTGAGTGATCAAATGAAAATTTTAGGTAAAAATTTGACAATTTGATCAAACAACAGAGATTTTTTGTACATAACCCTTAAAATAATGCAAACTTTAGGTTTAAACATATGATGGGTAGCTACATTATTTATTTCTAAAATTAACAAATTTACTTTCAAGATAACAACATTTACAAGCAATGTGTACTTTAAAAATAATCTAACCAATAAAAAATATAATGTAACAAAATGAATAAGATACTAATAAGTACTAATTATGCATTTACCAAGGTAAGTGTCACCCCCCAAAAAAAAAAAAAAAAGCAATTGCTTAATTTTTTATTTTATTTTTTGGCATCTTTATATGACATTAATTTATATGTTTTCCAAATTATAGATATCTTAATTTATTTATTCAGTAATAATTAATTTGATAAATTAAACCAATTTTCTTAAAACAAATTTTTTTGTTAGTGCTATTAAATTTATTAATATGTACATAGTAAATAAGGAGATTTTGTGTTATGAAATTAATTTCAATAATCAAATAAACAAAAAATTAATTTCAAAGGTTTAAATACAATTCCGAAAGGGTAACTTAATCAATCCAAACATTTATGTTTGACATTTAGTCAACAAGGACGAAGGTGATTCTTTTAAAATTTTTTAATAAGCTTTTATTCAAGCTAAAAAAGTGAAAGCCTTTAATTTATTGATTCATCTTTTCACTTTTTCATTTTCTGKTTTTATTTTTTATTCTATCATATAATGAACAAATTTGAACATGAGAGTATGTACACACATTTGATAAATGTTGATAAATTATGACCTTTATGGTATAAAATACTTAAAGAATTTAGTAGTTTTTTAATATGAGTGAAAGTTTAGATCTTTTAGCCTCGTGTTGCGGGGAAACAATAAATATATGATGTAGGTAAGGGTAAAAGGGTATTTTAAAATGGAGTTGGGGGTAAGGGAAGGGCTATTGCTCCACTTGCCCCTTTTTGAGGGATGAAGCTGTAAATAACTTTAGTTTAATCTCCATTTCACTTTTTGCCCTTTTTTCACGATGCTTATTATATGAAATGGTAATTTGAAAATGCTCCTTGTGTTGTGTATTATAGTTACTACGGAAGAAGTAAAGCCTCCCCCTCCCACTCCCAAAGTTAGGGAAGTGGGAAACTATAAAATTTTTATTCAAATTTGTGACCGAAGGYAAGAACTTTCTTGAGTTACCACTTGGATTACAAAGTAAGAAATGAAACTTTCCTAAAAAAATGTCATTGAATAAATTAATCCAAATTAAAAAGAAACATGATTTCAACGTAATTAAACATGCGAAATCCAACTGGAGGAAAAACAAACAGCTCTCTTGAAAGAGGGCAAGTTCTTCATGAATAATCAATACTATTTATGAATAATTGATGTTTCGAATTATTTTGAAGAACAAATCGATTTTCTTCAATCCTTCAATCGATTATACTACTTCACTAGCAATTACTAGCATATGAATAATCGACCAACTATTTATAAATAATATCCAGAATGGACGTAAAGCATATGTAGGTGGCTTTTTAAGTCCATCGTCAAATTGATGGTTACACCATGTCACTTGCACAAGTAGTATGAATAATTGACTAACTATTTAGGAAGTGAGCAAGTTCTTCACAAATAATCGATTAATATTTATCAATAATCGATGTGTTAAAATTATTTTGAATATTAAAAGGATTTTATTCACGTAGTTTGCAACTTCTAATTTATGAATAGTTAATTATTCATATATGAGACGTCGATTACTCAACATTTCAAGTGCATTGGTAGACACCACAAATTACAAGCCATAAGAAGAAAATACGAAATATCAGTTTCCTAAAAAGATAACACCAGTTGAAGTAATGAAATATAAACTACATATCTTTATTGGAAAAGAAAATCGAGCTACATAGTTGAAAATAATAGGTAATCCATAAATTCATGTTTTAACTTAATGCAAAAACAGCCCTAGAAATGTAGTCCAAAAGCATCTCATAAAAGAAATTCGAAAACAATCCTAGAAATACATTCACAACTTGCACAAAATACTAAAATGCAATATGTATCAACCAATTGCCCAAACACTATCTTCTTGACCAGCTTCCTCATCCACTGCAGAGAGTTTGTAATCAACTAGTTGCTCATTAATGGAATTACCGATGTCACCAATCACATTATGAATGTTAATTGCATATTCCATATTAGCAACACCAATATTTAAACCAGCATTTTCATTGCCCACCTCAACTTCAGTGCTTTTTTTTTTAGTGCATTGTACTTCATTACCTTCATTATTGACAGACTTTTCCTTGTCCTTCTGCTGCAATCAGTTAACATAAGAATTTGATCAAAAAAAATTCTTAAATTGTATGGAATTGGTCTTTCTATTTTCTCTTAGGGCTCTTCAAGGATTCTCTCATGCTACCCATTTTCCTTGTCAACTTGTCTAATTCTTTCATTAATCTACCATTAGCAGCCCTARTTTCATCATTAGGTTTATCTTCATTGTTTTGATCAATTTCATTACCTGAACATGTATTTCCGTAGTACGTGGCAAATCTTCTTTCTTCCCCTTACCCAAAATCGTAGGTAGGTGTATATATCCAAAAAACCATCTCATCTTTCAATTGCATCACCCCCTTAGGAAAAATCTCATGCAAGTAGAAAGTATGAGTCAACAGCTGCCYATAAAATAGCTTTCTCTTCTCGGTACGAGCAGTCAAGTCAATATTGTGACAACAATGTTGCCAAAGTTTATATTTTTCTCCTTCATATACTCAGATTCTATCATATCCTTTCTTTGTCTACAAGTTACACAATTATCATTGCAATGGCTCTTTCGTATATCTCCATYGAATTAGGACCCTCCTTACCACCCTTGAACAGAAAACTATCAATCTCGGCTCTGCTCACTGCATGCATAATATTTTTAGTATCATCATCCTTCTTTGTAATGCAAAAAACCCCATCACATTACTCAAACATTTCATTCATACTGAATGCACTAAATTCAATTGCTCTCCCTTCATATACGTTTGAATGATCAAGTCTCTAAATTAATCATCTTTCCATTTACAAGTTAACATAGAATAACCGAACAAGATATGGACAACAAGTATCAAGGCAAAATAGAGTATATTATTGTTGTACTTCAAACAGAGATTTTAATTTTGGTAGTTCAGTTAACTCTTCATATTTAGGTGCCTTCTCAAGAACAACAATACGTTTCTAGAACTTCTCAYGAAACGATTTCCAAACGACTTACATATGAAGAGATTTGAGTCTTGGATGGAACGTCTTTCAATCTCTTTTCCGTAAATGATTTTGAAATGTAATTTATGTGGGAGGTCCATCCTCAAGCTTTCTATAACAGGTAGTCTCTTTAATTTTCCTTTTGGTTGATTTGGATTTTTGACGCGAACCATCTTCAATCAGTTGTTGACAAGGGTAGAATGTGGACCTAAGATTGAAAAATGTTTTAATGCTCTATATCGATTTTACTAGCTAAAATCGAAGCTCTGTCGATTATCAAAAAGAAATCGTAGGTAGGKTTACAAGGTTATTCTTCTGTGTCTCAAGTGTTGGTCAGGCTTAAAGGGTGTCGATTAGCTTTTATGTCCAGTGATTTGTAGTTTATGGTTTGTGTTTCTAGCACAGGTCTATTTATAAGGGGTAAATTTTTGTTCCTACATCATGATTCGGGAAGTTATAGTTGACAATTTATGTTAATTGGGGAAAATGATTGACAGGTATAATCTCTTTTCTTCAATCCTCACAATCGATGACCATAATTTGGTAGTTGACATCGTCTAATAAGACATTCTATCGTTTCATGAGTCAACATTATCGATTACTTTACATCGATTAATTGAGCAAAATAGCTTCCTGTCTCATGTCCTTTTTTCAGTTAGCATAATCGACCACTATAAATAATTTAGATTGATTAATTACTTCAGTCCATTGTTTTAATTATTGATAGAATAAGTATGTCGATTATTGATGGGGGTTTTCTGCATTACAAAGAAGGATGATTATACTGAACAATGTGCATGCCGTGAATCGAGATTGATAGTTTTCTATTTAGGGGTGGTAAGGAGGTTCCTAACTTACTGGAGACCTATGAAAGAGCCATTACAATGATAATTATGAAATTTATTCAGTGCAAACAAAGAAAGGATATGACTGRATCTCATTRTGTTTGACATACAATGTAATGAAAGAGGAGAAGATAAACTTTGGYGACGTTTTTTGCTACAATATCTACTTGACTGCTCATTCCAAGAAGAGAAAGCTGCTTTACGGGCAGCTGTTGACTCATATTTTCTACTTGCATGAGATTTTTCCCTAGGAAGGTGATGCAGTTGAAAAGACGACATGATTTTTTGGATATAGAAACTTACTTGTGATTTTGGGTAAGAGGAAGAAAGATCATTTGGCAGGTATTAGTGAAAATGCAGGTGCAGGTAATGAAGTTGATCAAAATAATGAAGATGAAACTAATGATGAAACTAGGGTTGCTAATGGTTGATTTATGAAAAACYTAGACAACCTAAAAAGGAAAATGGGTAGAATGACAGARTCATTGAAGAACCTTAAGAGAGAGCAAAAGGACCAATTCCAGAAAATGCAAGAAAATTTCGATCAAATTCTTAAGTTATTGCAGCCGAAGAAAAGTTTGTCAATGATGAAGGTAATAAARTATAATACACTGGAAAAAACATTGAAGTTGAGTTGGACAGGTGGAATTGCTGGCTTAAATGTTAATATTGCTATAGGGAATTTGAAATTAACATTGATGATGTGATTTTTGACATTTTAATTCCATTAATGACCAACAAGTTGATGACAAACTCTCTATGCTGAATGAGGAATGTGGTATCGAAGATGGTGTCTAGAGTTGGTTGATATATATGCATTTTAGTATTTTTTGCAAGCTGGCAGATGTATTTCTAGGGCTGTTCTCAAATTGCATCTATAGAGATGTTTTTGGAGTGCATTTCTGTGGTTGTTTTTGCATTAACTTGAATCATGAATTTATGGATTACCTACTATTTTTAACTATGTAGCTCGATTTGCTTTTCAAATAAAAATATGTAATTTACATTTCATTAGTTTAAATGTTGTTATCTCTTTAGAAAATTAGTATTTTGTGTCTTTCTTTCTTRTGACTGGTAATTTTTTGTTGTCTTGCCAATGAATTTAAAATGTTGAATAATCGACTTTTAATGTATGAATAATTAATTACTCATACATTATAAGTTGCAGTCGACATGAAGAAAATCATTTTCACATTCGAAACGTCGATTATTGATAAATAGTAACCAATTATTCGTGAAGAATTTCCCTTCTTCCTAAATAGTTAGTCGATTATTCATACTGCTTGGAATCGCAAGTGACATGGTAAAAACATCGTTCATTGATAAATAGTTGATTGATTATTCATATATTAGTAATTGCTAGTGACTTAGTGTAACTGACTTAGGGTTGAAGAAAATCAATTTGTTCTTCAAAACAATTTCAAAACATCGATTATTCGTAACGAACTTGCACTCTTTTAGGAGAGTAGTTTTCTTTCCACTAGTTGGATTTTGCATGTTTAATTATGTTTAATTATGTTGAAATCATGTTTTTTTTATAAATTTGGATTAATTTGTATGATGAAATTTCTTGGGGAAGTTTTATGTCTTACTTTGAAATCCAAGTGGTTTAAATTTGTTAAGTTCAGTTACAAATTTAAAATTCAAATTTTATAGTTTTCGACCTCCYCAATTTTAAAAAAGGAAAATTTTCTCCCCCAATCCAAAGTGTAATCCAAATATAACCTTATTCTCATCATCCACATGAATTGTGCATAAATGTGTTGAAGCTAGCCAAGGACACTGAGGTATCCAAAACCTTAAATGGAAGTCTTTTGGTAGTCTTGGAATTTTTTAGAGAAGCATAGCAACAAAATTTGGAGTTGCTTTCATTATGGCATTTGCAATTTTAGCATATGCTACTGTGATCTTACATCAAATTGTGAATGTTAAATAGGATAAGAACTTGCAAGTCATGGGAGGGATTGCTCTTTTYGGGAAATTGCTTATATTCACTTGTAAAATTATATTCTTTTGGGCTATGGGCATTATATTTTCCTGTGGAATGTTCATTTATCAATCTTGCAACATGTTGGTAACAAATTTTGACCGATTTTCCTGCTCAAATTGCATCTACGTACAACAATTATTTCATCATGTAAATGATATAATGTGGAAGGTCTATCAGTTCATACAAGTGTTATGCAGAAAATTAACAAGAGCCAAAAAAATAGATAAAYGGAAAATGGTGCCTCAAGCCTTATTTGCCTATGTGTGAAGTATATTTGTYCACTCTTTATCCAAACCACTATGGTTTTAATATCCCTTGGCTAAAGACATCATAACTTCTACTTTCTTCTGGAAGCTACACTTTAGACAATTGACTATGTTAACCATATATATAAACATTTATATGTTTCTCAGCCATATATATGATTCGTCTTTATCAATATGTAATTCCAAAAGAAAAGAATCATCTGAATATGTTAAAGTGAACTTGTTGGGCCTCAGAAGTGCTCCTTATGGAACTCAAATCATGTCGGTCTCTTCTTCAGTTCCTTTGCCAATACAGGCATCCTACAATAGAACACTCTTGCAAATGAAAATGTCTTATTAGCTAATATATATGTTTGTATATATCACTTCACTTTGTTTACGCAGGTGAATAATACTCTTGCTTGTTATTATCTCATGCTGATCTTTCACAAAGAACATTGGCTCCAAAGTTAACAGGAATATCTTGCTTGCAATGGTAAAAGTTTCAAGCTTTGATTATTAACTAGGCTAGGATGTGCTGACTTTTATGATTAAATTCTGAAAATACTTTATATCTGTTCTTTTAAATTCAAGCCATATCTTAGCTGAATTTCATAGTTAGACCATTGACTCCATATGTTTGCTTTTCCTATTTCCTATTTTCCTTTGCTTGAAGCTATCATGCTTTTTGTGCCACAAACCGAGAAAAGAGGTTTCATGCTTCTCCTATATAAATTGCTTATGGTCAGAAAAGACTAGCGAATCTATGGATTGACTATGAAAATGCAGTTTCAAAATGAAGATACTTGCAATCCATGGATAGCTTGGTATAGAATATGGGTGTTGTTAAAATAATAAGAGAGATAGAAAAGGTTAGAACTTTTTCAAGTCAAAAGATAATGAATTAATACATAGTATCAATCTAACAGGCCTATTTATAGATTACTAGACTATAAAAAAAACTAACAAAGACAATCCTAATTTAACTCTATATATCAAATTCTAATATAGTAATATGTTTAACATGCCCGCTCAAACTCATRATGTTGCATGGGTAACCATCGAGAGTTTGCCAACTAGAAAACGAAAATGAGGAGTGGAATGAGACTTATGAAGAAATCTGCAATCTGGGAAGAAGATGGGAGAAATGACAAAGTGATAGTGCCATGCTTGAAATGATGACACGTAAGATGACAATCAATCTCAATGTGTTTGGTTCTTTCATGCAAAATTGAGTTGTGAGTAATCTGAATAGAACTCTTGTTGTCACAATATATAGGAGTTGGATGRGAAGGATGCACTTGTATATATGCAAGTAACCAACGTAACCAAACAGTCTCCTTAGTAGTGGATGACATAGCATCAGTTGAAGATTGAGAAACAACAAACTGTTTCCAAGATGTAATAGAATCACCAAAAAGATACCATAGCCATTAACGACTTGTGCTCTACGGGATTAGTTCCGTGATCAGCGTTAAGCACGCAATTCTAAGGAAGATGTGGATGAAAGTAGATGACTCTGATAAATTGTACCTCGAAGATATCTCAAGATACGAACAATAGTTGCCTAATGAACTGTAGTGGGAGAAGCAACAAACTGGCTAACAACGTGAACATTATATGCAATATCTAGATGATTAATAGTAAGATAGACCAAACTTTCAACAAYAGTACGATATAGAGTAGGATATGGCAATCCTGGACCATCAGAAGAAGAAAATTTWGCATTAATCCYAATGAGAGTATCAACAATTTTATTATCAGTAAGTCTAGACCGTTCTAGAATATCTGCAACATATTTTGATTGAGAAAGAAGATAACCTTTAGGTGAGTAGGCAAACTCAATGCCTAGAAAGTATCGTAAAGAACCCAAATCCTTCATGTCAAACTGTCTGGCTAACTCAACATTCAGAATTGAAATGCTATGAACATCATCACCAGTAATAATCATGTCATCAATATATAAAGAAAGAAGGATACGACCTGCATTAGTGCATTTAACAAATAGTGCAGAATCATAATTACTAGAAGTAAATCCAAAAGAACATATCACAACAGAAAATTTCTCAAACCAAGCACGAGGTGCCTGTTTGAGACCATATAATGCCTTCTTGAGCTTACAAACTTACCCAGAGCAATGTGTAACAMCCGGAGAGGGTTCCATATAGACTTGGTTTTGAAGATCCCCATTCAAAAAGGCATTTTTAACATCAAGTTGAGAGATAGGCCATTGTGTAACTGAGGCAACTGCACTAAGAGTATGAACAGTAGCCATTTTTGCAATCAGAGCAAAAGTCTCTTCATAATCCATACTATATTCTTGAGAATACCTAGCTTAGTAACACCCAATGGACCYATTAGAATTAGTTTTAATTTTATATATCCAACGACAACCAACAACACTCTTACTAGGGGATAGAGGAACCAAATCCCAAGTACCTGTCTTATGCAAAGAGGAAAGCTCCTCATCTATAGCTTGCTGCCAACGTGGATCAAGAACTGCCTCTTTATAGGAAGTAGGCTCAGAGCGATCATGAATAGTAACTAAGAAAGAAGTAAAAAATGAAGAACAACATGAATAAACAAAATCTAGTAAATTGGTGGACTTACAAGTGCGTGTGGATTGACGTAGAAGTTGATCCACAATCTCAGATGGAGCTTGAGAAGGGACAACARGAGGAGGGGGAGCCTCAAGTACATCAGCACCTGCAAAAGTAGTATGAACTCGTCGAGTATAATGATGAGGTAATGGMGGAAGAACACCAGAGGAAACATCTGAAGTATTAGTAACCCGACACTCCAAAATAATAGAATCCTCAGAAAATAGATTAATATGAATAAGACTAGACTTAGCTAAGTTATGAGTAGTAGACGGTATAGAAAAGAAATGTATATGTTCAAGAAAAATAACATGACGAAATACTTAATGYTTTTTACTAAYTGGATCAAAACAACAATACCCTTTTTGACGTGCATCATAACCAAGAAAGACACAAGACGGAGAGGATAATTTGCTASGTTCTACATAAGGAAGAAGGACAAAACAAGTGCAACAAAAAACTCTAAAGGAAGAATAATCTGGAGCATACCCATACAATTTTGCAAAAGGAGAAAGATCAGATATGTAAGAGGATGGTATTGTATTAATCAAAGTTACAGCAGTACGAACTACCACACCCAAAAACACATTAGGAAGCAAATAATAAGATAAATCGTGCATTTTCTAGAATATGTCTACGTTTTCTTTCAGCAACACCATTTTGTTCAGGAGTATCAGTACATAAAGTTTGGTGGATAGTTCCATCGAATGCAAGTAACTCATGAAATTTATTTGAAGTCTATTCCCCATCCAAGTCATACCTAAAACATTTGATAATAGCAGAATGTTGAATTTTGATAAGAGCTAAAAAAGATTTATATATCTCAAAATAAACCTAATAATATTGAGTATGATCATCAATAAAAGGAACATCATATCGAGACCTTCCTTTAGCGGGAATTGGAGATAGTCCCCATACATCAGAATGAAYTAAATTAAATAGGGAAGAAGAAACAGAAACACTTCGATTAAAAGGTAAGGTTGAAAATTTTGCAAGGTTACATYCACTACAATCAGAGACATCATGTGCTTGYAAATTTCCTAAAACCCCTGTGGACACTAAAAATTTCAAACGAGAAGACGAAACATGTCCAAGACGAGAATGCCATAAATAAAATTTAGAAGGAGAAGGATTCAAACGAAAAGAAGATATATCGACACTACTAGTAGCAGCAGTTGGTACTTTTAGCTTGTCCAAAACATATAGTTCTCCCTTCCTATGTCCTGTCCCAATCAGCTTCTGAGACTACAGATCCTGTACAAAGTACGAAGATGAAGTAAATGTAACAGAATTACCAGAATCACATAATTGACCAACAAAAGCAAGATTTAATGTGAGGTACAAAATATGATAAACATTAGGGAGAGAAAGTGATGAGTAACTATAGAACCAACACCTGCTAAAGGCATAGGAGTGCCATCAGCAGTCATGATAGCAATAGAGGGTGAAGGAGACACAGAAGTAAAACAAGAAGAGCCTGGGGTCATATGATGCAAAGCACCAGAATCCAAGACCCACATAGAGGACGATATATCTAAATAGTTATTAGGAAATTGACCGATGGTGAAAAAGGCAGACATAGCTTGGGGCTGTAAGGAGAAAAATCTCTGAAACTGCTTAAACAGAGTGTTAGGATCGGTGTTGGATGATGGGGTGACTGCTGCAACATTAAATCGTGGTGGACTATAGCCCTGAGGTGGCCTATAACCTTGATGTTGCCGATTAGCATTGGACTGTGACAAATTGTGAGATCTCCAATGTTGCTGCTCCAATGGACACCGAGTCTTCCAATGACCTTTCTGCTTGCAAAGACTACACATATCCATAGTAATCGGTATGTAAGGAGGCACCGCCAATACAAAAGGACTCACAACAGAAGGGGTGCCCTTGTCGGGATTAGACTGGAGTCAAGTTTCTTCAGCCAATAACTCATTGAGGACCAGGTTAACAAATGGTATTGGGGAACGACGTAAAATTGAACCTTGGAGTCCTTCAAAGTCGCTGTGAAAAGCCATCAAAAACTGCACCAATAATTTTTCCTACGAACAATATAAGCATCACATGCTTTAATTCCTCTGATTCTGTAAGAGTTACTTGATCCGATAGATTCATCATAATAAAATAGAACTCTTGCACACCCATTTTCTTTTGACAAAGAGCTCATATGTCAATCTGCAATTGATACTGTTTGGTAAAATTTTATTGGGTGTAAATAGTCTGTAGATAAATGTAAACCTGCTTCGCCATCTCATACTTTGCTAAATGTGCACCAATGAAAGGTGTTACTGAACTGTTGATCAAGGTAATAATTTTTGCATTATTGGCTTCCCAACCTTTATGGAAGTTGCATAATCCATGGGAAAAGTTTTAGGCTTCTCAAAATCACCAGTAACATAATCCCACTTTTGCTTATTCTTGAGAAAATTTCTCATAACATAACTTCAATACGAATAATTTTTACCATTCAATRTCACATTAATTGACTGAAGCAAATCATCTTTTGCAACAGGCATGACAAGAGACAAACAAGAACAAACTCCACAAGACTATTTTTTTTTTTTTTTGAGATTAAACTTCTCCTCAGAAAACTTGCTCTGATACTATATTAAAATAATCTAAGAGATATAAAAAACTAGGACTTTTTCAAGTAAAAATATAATGAACTAATACATAGTATCAATATAAGAGGCCTATTTATAGATTACTAAACTCTCAAAAAATTAACAAAGACAATTCTAATTTAATTCTATATACAAAATTCTAATATTACTAAAAATTATAATATAAATATCTTAACAGGTGCTTCATAGCTATTTTGTTGAAAATTTCTCTCGAGTTTGGTCTTGCAAAATGTGTCCTCGCCTGCAATGAAGTCGATGTTAAATACAATTGCAATGAGAACTTCTAGTTATAGTGTAGTAAGATGGATATCCTTTTTCYTTTTAAATCTGAAGAGTCTTTCTACTAAAATACAGCTATAACTCTTCGTCAAACATGGACCTGCCAAGAGGTTATTTAGTTAATAGTACATTAGTCATGTAAAATTCTATAGTAATGATATCATACTTGGGTGTCAGACTGGATGTCGACCCCATGTTCGGCATGGCTCAAAGCTTGGATCGTGGTGATAAGGTTTGACCTTGCATCAGCCTCTTTATAAACACTGGTAAGATAATTATGCACTTCAATCTAAATCTGACCTGTTTTGCACAGTCAAGAACATAGAATTAGCAGTGTCCATGGGCAGTTTTAGCGCTCATAATGGACAAAAATAATGCAGAGACAGGTGCATGTTTTTTTATCTCTATTCTGAAATAGGGCATGCTTTTTACTTTATGTTCCATCTCTGCAACTTCATCCATTCCTCCTTTAAACCACTCGAAGGATCCAGACTCCCTGGCGACCCAATAAAAATATGCATGTTTTGTTCTTTGTGATTTCTTCTTTCAACTTAATGCTGTGCTTGAGGAGGCAATGCCTGTCATACTGTCATCTGATGCAGTTGTTTCTGTATTTGAATCCTAGACAGCACAATAGAGTTCAAAAAGTTAAAATGGAAATTATCATTGTTACTAACGATGAGTAGTCGAGGTAAACTCAATGGCTAGTCAGATTGATTGAGTAAATTCGAGATCAGTTCATCTTTTATGGTGAGAGGTCAAAATTACCCATTTTGATCTATATTCCCTAGGTCCCCAAACTTGGCTCAACCAATGGCACATGCCGAAGCATTAACCTGTGTAAGTACTTGTGTCCAGTTTTCCACAGTTGGGGTGTGAACACTCAGGTAATGATCTTCAGGTCCTGAAGTTATTGAAAATGGATGCCTGGAGAAGTATTTTTATTGGTATGTCAGTGCTTCTGCGGCACCATAAGTGTTGCTCAAATGAGGTTGTATCAAACTCACCATTCAAAGGGGAAGACAGTAGGCATTGTAGAAAGATGTACTGCCCACTTTTGTATCTGAATCCATTTGGTTTTGCCATAGTCAAACTGAAGACATTTCCCGGAGCACAGAAACCTGTGAAGGCCAAATATTCACTTGTTAAATATTGGCTCTTAATCACAGTGATCTCTTGGCATGCTATTTCTGTGGAGTAGGTGTATTCCATCCTTAATGTGAATTTGAAAGACTAGTGTCATTTACCTTGAAGAGTTTAATTGCATAGTGTCCTGAGCTGCATTCACCATGCTCTGGTATGTACATTCACGTCTGCAGCATTGTGAAAGTAGAAGCAATGTGTCTTTCACCATGCTCTGATCAGTAGTGGCTGAGATTGTACTGAAAACGAGTAGTTATATTGAATGTTCTTACCGTTTTCTGGTACCACCTACGGAGATGGCAGAGGAATGTTGCAGGTATCAGGGGCGGAGTCTCTTTAGGAAAAATTCCACGAAAGAGGCAGTTAAAGGCGCCAGACTGTACACCTGCATGTATCAGACAAGAAGTTGGAATGCGAGGTCTAATGGATCTAATCAGGAGGAAAATGAAACTTTGCGCTCCTTCGCCCTTTAATTTTCCTTTCATAAAGTTGATCACACTTTCTGCTTAATCTCCCATTTATAATCTATATCAATACTATATAAAAATATTATAATTTATGAAAATCATCTTTGAATAACTTTATCCATTCACTAATTAATAACATTACTTAGAATATAAACGATCACACAAGATAAAAATAATAAAACTTAAAAAATAAAAGAAGAAGACTATGATTTATGAGATTTATTAATCTGAATGTCTTTTAGTATAATTGGAAAAGGATATAATTAATAGGTATTAATCACGAAGTCCCTAAATTTGCACAAAATATCATATTAGAATTCTAAAATAACTTGAAATCAACACAAGATAACATAATTATAAAAATAATTATTAAGTCAAAACACACACGGATTGAATTTAGGCTAACATAGTAACACAAGAAATTATAATTCATAGAAAATATGTTTACAATATATTGATTTGATGACAAGATGCGTTTTTACATTTTCATCCAAACTATCTTCTTCAAGTTATAATTTCCTAGCCATTTTTCCAATTTGACTAAGACATGAGRAAAATACTATAAATTTAAATATTCAGACTAAAAAAAACTAAGCATTATAAATTGAAAATTAAAATTATAATTAGTTCAAATAACATTATATATGATCTTCTGATGACATGTAATTCTTTGACATCATATTATATTGCTATAAGAATCATTTGTGTTGAATGAATATTATTTGTATGTRTTTAAAAYATTTATTTGACACAATTTATAAAGTAATACAAGAACATGTGAATGTAAAAAACGTCCAACGCGCATTATCTCATTCTAGTATATTAAATATCACAAGTTTGAGAATCGTTTTTTGGTTAACTTTATCTCTTACCATATTTTAATTCTTCTAATACTAACCTTACATTGACTATTTGAAGGACATTACAAACCATGTTAAATACATTAAGAAATGAATGAATTTAGTAATATTTAAAATATTTCATATGTTCAATGTTTTCAAAATTCTATAAACTAGTAACTTATTTTGTATGTGCTATGTTTTTAACATTCTATAAAAACTTAATTTTCTCATAGTAGGTCGCTTCTCACCTTTCCTACAATTGTAGAAGTTTACGGAGTGCATATGTTCTTTCAAGATTAGGGATGATAATAATTCAAGGAGAGGTTTACTATAACGATTAACAATTTTTTGAACAATCTCAATATTATCAAAGGCTAACATTTTTCTCTCGCTATTAAAATTTAGAACTTGGTGATTTCTCTCGAAATTAAAATTTTGAACTTGACGATGGTGACTATTCATCTGGAACACAATATATAATTTTTATTTCATTTTTTAGATCATAGGTAAACTGGTTTCATGTGCAAGTGGAAGGACCGTTGGTGATATGAAATTTGAAGATCGTAACAGTCAAGAAATAAAAATTTGAAAATTGCAATAGTCAGTAAATGGAGATAATGAAAGAAGTGATTTGTGCATATAGAAAGAAAAGCATATTTGCTAGATGTAACACTTTAATTTCTTTACATAACATTTTTTTTAAAAAAAATTTCAATAACACTCTTAGCATATTTTAATAGATTTGTAATAGACTTCATCTTTATACAAGTATTCTCTGCCTTCCCTCTAAAATATCAATCAGATCTGTCGATTTTTTTTGWATTTTAACTACATAACTTTCTGAGTTAAAAATTATAAAAAATTGAATCTTTTAATTTTCTAAAATCTTTGTYATGTAAAACGAGGTGTTATGCACCATACTCATGCCGCAACCAACATTGACAAATTCAAAAAAGGAGAATCAAATCATGTTAGAGAGAAAGTGCAGAGAAATATTTCTAAAGGGATAAAAATCTATAAATATATACCAAGGGTACTATTAGAAAATTTTCCAAAAAATATGTTACATAAAGAAATTTAACATATCGCATTTAGTAATTCCCAAGAAAAGCTTTATAGTAAGTAGGTTTTAAAATCAATCCAATGATACGTAGTCACATGTAAATTGTTGATTTTTGCATTTATTCATCCAACGAGTTATGATCTGATTTTTTTATTACCGGTAATTTCGTATTATTGTGTATACTTTACAGATTTGGATTGAATATAGTTTGTTGGCTGCAAGCGAGTGAAGGTACCCCCATCGCAAAACTATTCAAATTTGTAAAGATTTCAGAGTTGATGACAATATAAAAAATATGAAAGAGTTGGAATTCTTGTGAGTACTATTATTAGAATGCGATTTTTCAATATAATCTATTACATAAATCTTTTACTCTCAATTATGCTAATATCATCTATAACTCAGGTAAACAAATGTATGTCATTTCAAATTTTTAATAAATTAAAATTTTATATTAAAAAGATATGTATAAAGAGAAGTTTTTATTTGAAATAAATAATTATATTACTATCAAAATTATACGTGACAAATGAGCTGCAAAACACGATAATTTATACTAATTATTAATATAAGGGAGGGTATAAGAAGATCTRTTATAATAGCTTAAACTTATCATTTGCTCCTATAATGTGTATTATGATCCCAAAAAAAAAAAAGAAAAAGGAAAAGGTAAAAAAGAGAGTTAATTCAGCAGAATATAAGGAGGATTCTTCCCCATGAGATAGCAGAATGCCTTTTCTCCAAGAAAACCGTTCAATAGCCACTTGGTAATTCTTCCTTCATTTTCGAATCTGTAGGCACTTTTATATTCCACATTTTCCTTTCTTTCTCCGACTCACTCGCTCATTGATAATTCTCTGTTGCACTTGATCAATTCTTCCTCTGCCATTGCTTCTCATGGACACCAAGATGGCAGGTAACCCGAATTCAACCAAGCCTGAAAACAACAATCTAGGCTGTCCAGCTGGTAATGGCGCTGTCTCCTCCATGCATGCTTCTCCATCAGTAATTGCTGGAACAGATGCCAGTCTCGGCCGCCACATTGCTCGCAGGCTTGTTGAGATTGGCGTGAGGGATGTTTTCTCCGTTCCTGGGGACTTCAACCTCACACTTCTCGATCACCTTATTGCTGAACCAAGATTAAAAAACATTGGCTGCTGCAATGAGCTCAATGCAGGCTATGCCGCAGATGGTTATGCTCGTCAACGTGGGGTCAGTGCCTGCGTTGTTACTTTTACTGTTGGTGGACTTAGCGTCATCAATGCAGTTGCTGGAGCTTACAGTGAAAATCTTCCATTGATTTGTATTGTTGGAGGACCTAACACAAATGATTACGGTACTAATCGGATTTTGCATCATACTATTGGTTTGCCTGATTTTAGCCAGGAATTACGATGCTTTCGGGCTGTTACCTGCTATCAGGTATGGCTATTTCACAGTGTTTAATCCATTATCTTTTATGTGATTATGTTATATTGCAATGTAATTGTAAATCACTTCGTTTTTCACATGTGTAAGACTGATACCATATATGTGGGATTACAAATGTATAGTATAGATTAAATGTTGACAGATTCTTCAAATGTAGAATTTCTATTGTTGGTTCTTAGATTTTGAAGTTTATTGTTAGTTTTGTTCTTTATTTTGAAGTTTGTTGTTAGTTTTGTTCTTTATGAACAAAATTGACTTTTATTGATATACTGTTCCCTCCCCAGAAAGAAACAAATGCAGCTATGGAAATGAGTTACCAGTGAATCTTGCTCGGTTTAGTACAAGTGAATTTTCAAGTGAATTTTCAAAAAAATAAGTATGTCTAAGCTTTCGTCTTGTGCATTAGGCCGTGATTAATAACATAGAAGATGCCCATGAAGAAATTGATAGAGCAATTTCTACTTGTCTAAAAGAAAGCAAGCCGGTATATATTAGTGTCAGTTGCAACTTGGCCGGCATCAGTCATCCAACTTTCAGCAGAGAGCCGATTCCATTTTCTCTATCACCCAAGTAACGTATCCTACTGAATAGCCTATGATCTTGATTGATTTTCTRAAATTAAGTAATGCTTGAGAGTTTGAAGTTTTATTTCAAAAATGTCAAACAGAACGAGTAACCCGAAGGGACTACAAGCTGCAGTAGAGGCAGCAGCAGATTTCTTAAACAACGCAGTGAAGCCAGTCATAGTTGCAGGGCCAAAACTGAGAGTTGCAAAGGCATCTGATGCATTTATCGAACTGGCTGATGCCTGCGGTTATCCCATTGCAGTAATGCCATCAGCTAAGGGCATGGTACCAGAGAATCATTCCCACTTTATTGGCACTTATTGGGGTGCAGTAGGCACTGCCTTCTGTGGAGAAATTGTGGAATCAGCAGACGCTTACTTATTTGTTGGGCCAATTTTTAACGACTATAGTTCACTTGGATATTCAATCTTACTAAAGAAGGAGAAATCCATCATTGTGCAGCCTGATAGGGTAGTAATTTCTAATGGCCCTGCTTTTGGTTGTGTACTAATGAAGGATTTCCTTCGTCAACTTGCAAAGAAGATCAATCACAATAAGACTGCTTTCGAAAACTATCAACGAATCTATGTTCCTGACGGGCTTCCTCCCAAAGGTGACCCTAAGGAGCCTTTGAGGGTCAATGTTCTCTTCCAACACATTCAGAAGATGCTTTCAGCTAGCACAGCTGTGATTGCAGAGACAGGCGATTCCTGGTTCAATTGCCAGAAGCTGAAATTGCCCAATGGATGTGGGTAMGTACCAAAATTTGTTACTGGTCTTTACTAAGTTTCGTTAATAAAAATTAGAGAGCGAATTGTGGCGTTGCAGGTATGAGTTCCAGATGCAATACGGCTCAATTGGTTGGTCCCTTGGCGCTACATTGGGATATGCACAGTCAGTACCAGAGAAACGGGTGATTACTTGCATCGGTGATGGGAGCTTTCAGGTGAGAGACTTTGTAGGTGTCTTTRTCCCGGGACTAACATCTTGAGATACATTTTCTTCCTAAAAGTTTTATGGGCTATTAAAAATTGACTGGACAGGTAACTGCACAAGATGTATCGACAATGATACGTTGTAACCATAAGACCATCATGTTCTTGATCAACAATAAAGGATACACCATAGAGGTTGAAATCCATGATGGTCCATACAATGTGATCAAGAACTGGGATTATACTGGCTTAGTGGACGCCATTTGGAATGGYGAAGGCAATTGTTGGACTAAAAGGGTAAATTTATTTGTTGCTATGAATTCTTTTTTTAATAAAGAAAAGGTAATTTCTGGACAGAAGAATTAGGTGGAATATCAGAGGAATTGAAGGCTTAAAATCAATTTCTAACTCGATGTCTATTCCAGGTACGAAATGAAGAGGAACTAGTTCAAGCAATTGAAACAGCAACCGGGGAGAAGAAAGACTGTCTCTGCTTCATCGAAGTGATAGTTCACAAAGACGATACAAGCAAAGAGCTACTTGAGTGGGGCTCCAGAGTGGCTGCTGCCAATGGCCGCCCACCTAATCCTCAGTGAAACTTTTAGGTTTCTTCTATTAAAATTTGCAATGCAACTCTTATCCTAGTAGTTGAGAATGGATAATGCTTTTTAATTTTTGTCCTTGGTATCCTATGAAATCTTTTGAAGGAGTTTCTAGAGGTTTATATTTGTTCATCTTGTACTAATAATTTTGGCATGTTTTGGTGATTGATTGAGCTTGGAATTTTATTTATTCGAATGTTCTAAATGTTTAAGATGCTTCGATAATTAAATTAGAATTTTTCTTTTTAAATATAATTAATATGACAATTAAATATAAAGTYAATTAATTATATTATTAAGTATTGAATTCCAAAAAATCTTTATAATAAATGCTATTCAAGGCTTTAAAAGCCTTGAAGATCTAATTGTGCTTTCTTTCCTTTCGAGGTAGGATATGTGAAAGTAGTAGTTGCCATATTAAGCCATAAGTAACACTTGCCACATCACAGGACGCTTTACTTTAAATGCTTCTTAGTTATAGGATTCTATTGAAAAAAACCAGATATTCCATAAGTTCTCTCTTCGTGATGAATCACCAAATGTATAGATTTCACCATTCTATCTCTCACCAATTTGGTTTTTCCATTAGAAAGAAAGTATATTATTAAACCTAGTAGCTTRGGTAAGTCTAAGAGGTTATTCTTATATTTCTTTTCCCCTATAAAATCCCGATTGCCCAGGAAGTTGATGTTTCAGTTTATTTGTATAGTTAGTTTAATGACACAATTTATCATTTAAAACTGAATTAATATTTTCAGTGCATCTTAAATCTTTGTATAAATTTTAGATGGCGATAAAATCCCGACTTAACACTCATCGCTTACCACTTAATACATTCGAACGCTGGAATTTAGACATGAAAATTTACTAACTTTTTTATTTACGGGATAAAATAAATTATATTCYATTCTATTCTCTCCTCTATTTTTATTTCTAGGCTATTGATCATTATAAGTCGGGTTCCGATATAAATTTAATTAAATAAATAAAAGAGAAGGGAAAAAGTACAAATATGACCGTATTCAAAATTTGATTAAATTAGTTATCAAATGTTCTAGTCAAATTAAGGATTTGGACGAACTTGAGTTCCGAAAATTCAGTGATCTGACTATACTGATCAGACTTTAATTTTCAAATTTCAATTTTATTAAACGGCATATATGTTCAATTGTCAATGTTGAGTTACTTCTAACCTTTTATTTTTTCATAATCTATCAAAAAAAGGGAAAGGAAAAAGAACTTGTACTTTTTTCTTATTTGGTTTCTTTGGAACATCTGGACAATTACGAAACTTGGATCTTATTGGGCCAAATTTTCTCACTTTCCCGATAGACAAATCTTTTAGGGAAAACAAGAAACGWGCTGTGCAGTTCTTTTTCCCGAATAGACAAGTTTGTGTTTGTGTAGTTTTTAACTCCATGTTTTCCTTAGGAAGCAAGGAAGACAAAAGGGGAAAAAAAGGAAGACAAAAGGGAAAAAACTAAGTTATCCATTTCGGACACCGAAGATGGTTACATTATCATATGCTAGCATCATTAAAATTGAAGTTAGAACATCTGTAATGTTAGATTGTTGACATTGATTTAATTTTGCCAAATGATAGTTAGGGTATGGAATGTCATTTCATATAAAATGAATATTTAATAAAAGAAATCAATTCAAATACATTATGTTAGTATCTTTTCATCTTATCCATGTAATATTCATTTTCTTTAAATAAAATAATAAATTCAAAAGCAYGTTCAATTTTTCAGTCAACTAGTTAAACAAACCTTTTGAAATAAGATAGTGAATTTCAATGTTATTATAATATGATTCGTGACATTATATATTAAGTATAAAATTATTGAGACACTATCTTATTTTAATAATATGACATACGCTTGATAATAGCTATAGAAATGCTGCCTTAGATGTTAACATGTGAAACAATTAAAGGTAATATGGGAATATCACTCACAAGTCCATGAGATATCGAATTGCTGGAGCTACCTAAGTTATGGCTCTCAATTGAATCGTTTCTAAAATATCTTATAGCAGTTCATGTGCCCTCATGTTTTGAAGGTACCAAATAACATCCTTTCTACCAAATTCAGGATGGAGAGAAGTATGGGAGATGTACAACTGTAGTTCCCCTCCCCCCCCCCCCCCCAAAAAAAAAAGGGCCTCCTTTCAGAAAGGACGTGCACAATAGACTGTACTATAAAAATAATAGTATTATTGGATTCAATGTATTTGCATAATACGTTGGCAGAAAACCATSACATTTTGCAAATGAATTGAGTCCTTCGTTGATCCTAACGCATTATGAAAATGCGTTGAAATTTAGCCCATGCATTTCTTGAATGCGTTGGTGTTCTTTAATATCGTCACATTAAGACAATGCGATCGTAGTAAAAACTTCACCCAAAAAAAAAAAAAAAAACTCGTTTTCACTTTCTCCATTCTAAATTTTAGCTTCGTAACTTCAATCAAATCCTCTGTAATTCTGTTTCTTCATCACCGGTGGAAGCCTCTATTCTTCGCTCGTTAGCTGGTGGTTCGCCCGATCCTTGGCCATCCAGATCTGCGATAACAAYGCGTCCTTTGCCTGCTTCTTTGATTGTAATGTCGTCCATTCGCAGCTCGCTTTCACCTGTCGTTGGCRACCACCTTCGCCCACTGCTTYGCCACCCCCTCTTTCCCTGCTTAGATCTGTAGGTTCAACGGCCACCTCTTTCTGAAACGACTTCAATCCCCTCAACCCCATCAACTTAAGGTTTGTCTCCTCTTGTTTCAAAGCCTTTAACATAACGTGTTAATTCTGTCTTGATATTTGTTTGATTTCTACTGAATATATGTTTGATTTCTGTTGTTTTACTGAATTTTGTTATTTTGTTTATTTTATTTATTTATACTGAATTTTGTTTATTTCTACTAAAAAAGCTTTTATTTCCTTTATTTCCACTGAATTTGGATACTTTTATGTTTTGGACTTCATAATCTCTAACAGACATCTCAATTGGCTACTTCGTTGAGAGCTTGAAGTAATTGATCGCAATTGATTGCAAAATTTTACTTTAGTAATTGATCGCATTTTAAATTACTTGAATTTTTCATTTGCATGTTCAGCTGATTGTAAAGGACTTTAGAGTGAAGTTCTTGACTTTCGAATTTCATGTTGAGACTTAAGATCAGCTTTTAGAAAAACAAAATATTAAGCAGTATATCAATGTTTTGTAACTAGTGTGTGTATCATCATCACAAATATGCCACAAGTCTATATGACCATATCATGGAGATCATGATAGGTTCACAAAAAAAAGATAACATGGCAAACAAGATTGCCAGTGTATGGCATCAATAGCCTTCAGTACTAATCAGAAAAGCTAAAACAAAGTATATATTGGAAAGTAAAGAAAGTTAATTCCATGGATGGACATCCACTATACAAACTGATTTCAAGTATGCCATGATATTATATATTCCGTGAAGCAAATAAACCCAAAAAGAGCTGTATCCCTGATTCACAACTGCTTCACTGAACGCAATATGTCCTTGGTTCACAAAATTATTTTAAGTCCTTCAAGGAAATTATGCTACAGAAGACTTCAATTTCCCAACACATTATACCTTGATGAGAGGGAAAAAGAATTTTGTAAAAAGATTCTGAAGCATCCTGAATTAATCAAAGCTAATAGTTAGATTAAAGAAATAAGTGTACATGAGTAAAAGGTTTTAGGGTTTAGGTGTACACTTATTGAAATGTTGGTATCCATTTCTTAGCAACTTCTCCAAAAGTTCCATCGAATCCAAAGAGAATTGTCATTTGATGACACTCAATTGGCCCTAGTAGCTGAAATAAGACGAAAAATTCTCCAGGTGGGTAGAGATTCTGCGTTTGCATCTGAAACACCATGCTGTCATTACAAGCAGTTTTCTCTCCGTGATCATTATTTTCCCCTTAGGTTCAATATCATAGGTGAAAGCTTGTCATAAACGAGGCAAATATCATATCAGTTAGTAGATAGAGAGAAGATACCATATTAGTTAACAATATTGAATAAACAATTATTGATGATAGTCTAGCCCCTCCATATTTRTGTTTGGCTAAGGCATTTGGCTCTATTTTCTCGATTGATTGTGTTGATGAATTTTTGCTAAATGAAATTGTTGGAAACTTTTTYCCATAATTTATTCAAAATTGTGTGATTTTTGTTGTTGCAATGATAATGCAGATTTTTTTGGCATATTCTGCTACCTAAATCAAAATGGACTTTTCCTGTTTATTTAATTGCATCTGTATTGTGACCCATTTTTGATTGGACAGTTATTAATGCTGTTATTTWTCTACTTATGATTACTTTTGCAATGAGATATTAAATATGATGTTTACGATTTTGTTAATAGATGGAACGAGTTCCTTTAGATATTCATCTGGGCCCATTAGATGCATCATTGCTGTCTAGACAAGGACAACACAGGTCTAATCTTATATAGGCTGGGGACGAGCCATTCATATCTAGAGGCTTACAATATAGGACTCACGCAGGTCGATTTTAGTCAGCTTATGGTGTTGCCCACCTACGTGTTAGGGATGCCATAGATGTTGCCAGGTTTCAGGGCATTTGTAGATCAGAGAATGTGACTGTTGATCATGCCCTTATCACTGCTATAGTTGAGCGATGGCTGTCGGAGACACATATGTTTCATCTACCCCTTGGGTAGGCCACAGTAATATTGCAGGATGTTGCTGTGTTGATGGGTTTGAGGGTTGATAGTGACCTTGTCACACCCCCAGATTAGGAACCTTATCCTAACCCATGAATGTTACCATTTACTCACTCACACGAATTTGCGAAAACTCAAAAGAATTTAAACCAAATAATAAATACTTAATACAACCATCTTAATCTATAACATTCATTTATATTAACTTCAGGGTATCATGGTTTGCCCACAAGCGACCTCCTCGCACCATCTAGCTACACTTCACCTGAAATGCAAAATGAGAGAAATGAAGTGAGCTATAAAGCCCAATAAGTAAACCTCATGCATGAATGCATAAACACGTCCTACATGTCATGAAGTTATAAAATCTCATTTTCTCAATGAAAACCTTCAAAACATTTCAATTTCGAAATCTCTTTACAAAAACCTTTCCTTTCAAAATGTATAACTTGCAAACATTTCCTTTCATTACATTCGTGAGCTCATTGAGTATAACGCCTAGCCATTAGGCTTGTCGTGGGCCATTCTTATTTGGAATCTGATTACATTCTTCAATTCTTGACCTCCCCAAGGTGAATCATTACCTCTCTTCTCTTAAGGACCTACTCTGTAAGTATGTAACTCTTTTCACTTAGCCCGAAAATCCTTTAACTTTAAATTTTCCCTTACTAAAATATTTAACATTGTACAGACGTCCTTTTTACAATTTCAAAAAGTTTTTACTCACATTTGGATCGGTACTTCCTACACTCACCTTGACCCCACACCCCCTTGGCCGTTGGGGCGTCGGATCGAGGAACCCCTCCCA
>MEJB01000009.1:3232479-3319213 GCA_001752375.1 Rhazya stricta
ATTTCAAAAGTCAATAATTTTAATATTAATTAATATATGTTTCACCTTTAAGTATCACAAAGTCAGGGTCTTCGGGAAATGATTTTGGTTTCCGTGGCATCTGGGCGCCCGGGCGTCGGCGTGGGCGCCTGAGCGGCTAGGCACTGTGCTTAGGCGTCTGGGCGGACGCCTGTAGCTGGGCCTTGCTGGGGGGCTGGGCCTGCTGGGTGCTGGCGCCACCCGCTGCTCTGGGCCCTGCACTAGCGAGCCAGCCAAAAGAAACCATCAACAGCCTGGTCCTTATTCCGGCAAGCTTCGCGCATTCCGCGACGAGCAAGACGCACAAGTCGATCGGCGAGATGAAGGAACGGCGACAGCAAGCCTGAGGACTCAACTTCCGTGCTATTGTGGACTGATTAGCTTCCCTGGATGGCGACGGACGCGTCAGACCGCGCGGACAGAGGAGGTCGGTTCGAGGTAGAGGAGAAGAAGAAGAAGGTAAAGGCAGGTCTGGCTATACGACAGAAACGTCCGAGCCGGCAGGCAAGACGCTCGGATTCTGGCGAAGCAGCAGCCGCGCACGTTGACTGGCGAGCAAATCAGGTGAGCGGCAACAGCAAAGCGCGATAGGCAGAGGACTCGACGCCAATTGGGAGTCAGTCTCTGGAACGATTCGGCCGGGCGGGGATCCTCCTCGACGGACGTTCGCGAGCCGCTGAGCGACGCATCATGAGCGTCACGGAGCTTCTCGCCACAGGCAGCCTCTGGAACTTCGACGGCGAAGCTGCGTCGAGCAGGAGGAAGATGGAAGAAGGAGAGAAGACGAAGGCGATCTGGTGAGCGCGTTCGTCACGAGCTCGGCGTCGGAGGAGGGGAGAGACGAGGGAGAGAAGGAGAAAGAGAAAAGAAAGCCACGACGAGGGTCGTCGGTAGGCAGAGGGAGAAGCGTAGCAGCGGGTAGGGTGGCTTAGTTTGGGCAGCGGCGGCAATGGGGAAGAAGAAGAAGAAGAGGATTCTAGGGTTTCCTTTTTTTTTTTTTTAAAACTTGGGCCGTAACCCAAATCCTTCGGGCTTTCCCATCCGTAATTAACCCAAATCCATTAAATTAAATTTGATGGGCCTTTTTCTTTTGATAAAATCTAGTTTTTTGAATGAAAATAAATAAACCCAACGAGTCGAGCCTCTAATTAACCAAGGGCCCTAATCGGACAAACATGATAATTTTATACTTATTAACGTACAAATAAAACAATAACCACATAAAAAATTATCCAACCCTAGTTGGCACGCAAATTCACACAATCAAATAAAAACTAATAAAAAGAAATCTCGAGTATTACAGACTTGACCATAGGAGGCCTTGCTGCGAATAGTTTGCAAAGGTGGGAGGCTATTCGTGTGTCTAGACGTGATTTTTGACCACAATCCGGCGATATTGAAGGCAACAAGCTTATGGCACGCGCAATGAGGCACACTTGCAAACTCCACTTGTGGATGATGCCATTGATGATGATGTCGACCAGCGGRCCTCGTGCATTATCATGTTGATGTTATGCGGATTATTGTTCTCCGATAAATCGGACAAGTTTGTTCCACTCGGTTTCGGCACCAGCTTGAGGATCTTTGCAGGAGTGGGCAATTAAGTTGGGGGAATGCTATTCTAAACYATCTATATAGATCTTTATGTGATGCAACATTAGGTTTGAGTAGAGAGATTTGTGGTGCGATRGTCTTATTGCAGGTTAACTTTCAATAAATAATTGTCTTAACTTATAAACATATTAAATTTGTTCAAATGATTTTAATTACTGACCATCCCTTATTGATACTTTGTATTTTTAGCTATGTGTGTATAAGCACTTTCCTACTCTATACCCAGTTCCTACCCAGCCACTTCCTGTATTGCTGAATCTTGCTCCATATGGAGCGAGGTGGAATCGACCTTTCGATCTAATGTGGTTGCCCAGTTATGTGCTRGTGACGTATAGGGATCAATTAGATACCCTCACCACCGATCAGATCCGTATAATATATTATAATCTGTGCACAAATTTCTTTTATGCTTCATATTCAAATAATTGTGATTGTAATTAAAGAATATCTTTTATTTGTATGTAGTTTATATGGATGTCATACACATATATTCTACATTAGCTACCGGTACTTTATTTAGAAGGGGACCGGTGTTTGGCTGTCATCACCCATTCCTTTGATATGCTGGAGCATCGTTGAGTATTGCTTCCAGGATAGGCTAATGAGGCAGTTCAGCTTCGAGCAATCATTTTAGCTTTGATTGATCACTTCAGCATGCAAAGTATACGAGGAAGGGGCTGTCGTATACTGTGGAGGGAGAAGAATGCAAGATATTTAGATGAATGACTTGCTCGGAGAGCGAGGATTTTGATTGGGATGCGAACAGCTTAGTTGGAAGTTGCTCGTCCAGTTTACATGGAGTGGTATTCCCGTTATACTCGATTGCTTATGGGGAATCCGACGATGAGACCACAGGATCCAGAGGGTTATCAATCCACTGGATCTTAATTATAATTCGCAGTATGTGTTTCTATTTTACTCACTATTCTGATTTTTGTCGTTTTAAGTACATTGTTCTAGTTGATTGTCATTGCTGAATTTTTTGACTTTTTTTTTTTTTTTTTTGTAGGCGTCAACTTTCCTAGAATGTGTGGACATTGTGAATCATGCGATGCCACATACAAATCGTAGCCAAGGGAGAAGATGATGAGGACCATTAGGCACTTAGGATCTCTCGGCTATCGTGGAAGGCAAGATGCCAATGTGCCACTTTCTGCTAGTTCTCATTGTCCATTAGCAAAGATTGATGCCAGCAGTGAGCYTGGACATCAACATGGTAGTAGATGTCGACGAGCCCGTGCACAGCCTCCCAAGCTCGAGCTCCAGCCGCCTGATGATGACATTGGTGTCCAAGCAAAGGAGGAAGATTATTTGTACTAGCATGAGGAGGATATTGCAATTGCTCCGCTCCTTTTGACATACAGTGGTTTCTAAGGAGACCCGGGAGCTGGAGCTTCTCGAGCTTATGATGCACAAAGGTCGTCTATGTAGAGTGATATTAGGGTCATCACCTAGGTTAACACTAGTTTGCCTTTGCAAAGCGATATTATCGCACCTAGTAAGTGTTGTGTCTGTGATGGTGATGATGGCGATGAGGATTTTGATCCAAATATGTTAATTCTCCATTGGGGCTCTTGGCCTCATCGGGCACCCAACCTTTATACCCCGGCTACATACGACCGTTAGGGTTCATATGTATTAACATTTTGTTTTGTTATCATTCGATTAATTGTATTAATGTAAAATATTTTTTGAATGGTGATTTTTTTAACGATTTTTGGTTGAGTAGTTAAAATTGTGTGGATATTGTTGAGGAAATTTGGTATTGTGGTTACACTATATTGCTTTTAAACTATAGGGTGGCTTGCAGTAGTTATCATTATGTGTGGGTAGGTGGCAAATACGGAACGCATTTGCCAAATGCGTTGCACATTACCAATAYATTAGGTRAATGAGTTCGGCCAGTCTAACGCATTCAACAAATGCGACGGTTAGCCGCCATGCATTTCGTAAATTCGTGATATTTTTTTACTTTTTACTTTTTCACAAGACGCCACGCGTTTAGAAAATGCGTGATTTTTGTACCTTTTCACTTTTCATGAAGCTGCCACGCATTTGCCAAATGCGTGGTTTTTACACTTTTTTGCTCTTTATAAGGCTGGTGACGATGCACTCATGAAATGCATTGCCCACACATTTTCCTTTGATAAGCTCGATCTTCAATTTTTCTGCAGTGGTTGATTTCCTTAACAGCTTAGCTCCCTATAAATCTAAGGTATTGTTCTTAGTTTTTTATTGTTAAAATATGAGATAATTGTAGATGTTTTMWACAATATGGTTTAATTGTCCTACAAATTAGTGTTTTATGTTGTGATTTTATTGTGAAAATATTAGCATTATTTAGAAATTTGTTGTTTAAATTGAGATGTAATATCTTTAGATTTATTTTCATAATTTTAATTAATTATTGAGACACGCGTAATGTTTATTTTGAATAGGACGTTGATGAGTTGATTTTTTAATTTAATAATTGTTTAGATGTTTAAATTTGTCATCACCTAAATATTGTAAAACTAATATGTTGCTCGATTATATTTGAATAGGATTTGAGACAATTCTTTTGAACACCCATTTAAAATATGATTGCATTGGGATTGTGGGATGAGGCTTAATTCAAGAGATTCTCATTGCATTGATGGACATATACAAAAGAGTTGGATGTTCCGTCAGTAGGCCAAACTGACAGTGGCTAATGAGAGGGTCATAATGATTCTGTCATATCTCAAAATTGATCTCAAAATACTCATACGTAGTAAAATTTCCAACTATATATCAGATGTCAATTTTCAACTTACGGTTAAATCAGAAACAATCCAAAATATTTGGTCCAAGTATAATTAATATGCACTTATTCAGTGTTCTCTTGTAAGGTTCATAACTTATGATCTACTAAGGCTTTGACCTTGATTTTTGCTTCATTTAAGCCCAAGAAATAGTATTCCAACATAGTATCATCAAACCCAGATGTAAAGTGGAAATGCAACTGAAATGAAGAAGTGAAGCCGGTTGAATTGAAGAAGAGGTTTTTGGTTTTTTTTTCTAGGCAAATGACACATTATTGGACAGTTGTCTCTTCCCTGAACTATCTATCCTTAAAGCTTGACATATCATCTAATTACAGTCCAAATTCCAGCTGAAGAACTAATGTAATCAGACAGCACATCACAGCAAAGACATCTGCTGTTTTCTTCTGCAAAAATCGAACAGCTTGCCTCTATGACAGCTGTGATGTCATGCTAGGAATCCATCAAAATCGTACACATATCCTCACACACTCATGCACACTAAAAACCACATACTAAGCATGTTTTGGTGGATATTTAATGGTTAAGATTATATCAAGGAAGTGATGATACAACAGCTGAATTTAATGAAGAATAATTCAGTTATGGTGAAGAAAATACGATATAAGAAAAARGTTTTTAAGCTAAAGTTTTGACTAAAATGAAAGCTAAGAAATAATAAATTATTTTAGGAAGAAAATGATATAATTTTTTAAGAAAATAAGATAGAGTTTTCAAAATAAAGTTAAGGAAAAAATCGATCTTGGAAAATGAAGTTTCCAAATATAAAATTTAAGGAAATCGATTTTTGTAAATATAGTAAGATTTAAAACTAAATCAAAGCCGAAAATTTTTAGAAAAGAGTTTTCAAAATTTGATTAAGTTGAGATTATGTTTATAATTTATTCTAACCATAATAATCTTATCCAAATTCTAAGTCTAATAATATCCTATTTCTAAATATTCTAAGTCTTAAACTAAATCCACTCGTGATATCATAACTTATGTCAATTTCTATTTTCTCGAAATATCCCAGTCGTCATAATTTTGTCCCAATAAGTAGTTGTAAGGTGTATGATAATACTTCTGATGGAATTGATTTTAACATGAAAAATAATACAAAAGGGCATCATGGAATCGAATTCCTAATTACAAGGAATAAAGAATATAAATTGTTTTTTATTCAATTTAATTGGTTAAATATTATTATAAATTAATGTTTTGTAACGTTACAATGGTCTAACAAAATTAACAAATTATCATTGAATTAGTTCCAAAATTACAATAAGTTAATAATAATTCGTGTGAAAGTTTATTGACGATTTCTTTGTGCCATGAAAGAATTAGCAATTTCATTATGAATTGCATCTATTTCTGTAATCCTAGTATTGGAAGAACTCCAATGTGGTGAACATTCATTGCTAACATCTTCAAATATTTCATACAAAACCATGATATTCATCAAATCTTATAAAAGTTGGATCATTTCAAGAGTATCTTTGAATGAAATTATGCAATGTCATAGATGCAATAACAATATCCCTTTGAGTTGCGCTTGRATWCGTAGGCATATCGCTTAATATGTTTCGTCTTTTCTGTCAAACTTCAAAAGTTCTCTTAATACAACTTTTAAATGATAAACTGCACTATTAAAAGTTTCTCTTGGTGGTCTACCTTACACCTTTGTAAGGCTTAAAAAATCAATACATTTGCAGATAATCATAATCTACCAAGTAATATATTTATATTTAATAAACAATGAAAATAATAATGCTAATACTCGTAAAAATAGAAAGAAACAATAATATACACACTAACTGAAAAATTACTTGATGGTGACTTAAAAAAAAATTTAAAGTTACATTGTTAATTGCATGCAAATACATGCAACCATGATATTTTGTATTGGTATTCATTTTCTACCAATAAATCATACATGATCATTTAAATTGCATAGGCATGTACATACCATCAATTGCTCGAGTATAATCCTAAAATAAATATCAACCATTAGCAACAGAACAATTAAATGAATGACATTTCTTTAAAGAAAAATAATTCACTAAAATAAAGCAATTAAAATAATCACATCTTATCTTGAAGTAGGACATGTATCTCTACTCAGGGAGAATTTCTGGCATGGGATATTAGAAAACTCAAAGATCTATGAAATATTTTATCAATAATCCTTTTGCGACAAAATGAACATATTTGCAATTACACTTTTTCTAATAATATTAAATTAGAGCGTCAATTGATCAGAATCGATTCGAAGTCGAACCTCTCAACCCAAATTATTTGAATTCAGCCTAAAGCGACATTTGAGCTCAAAATGATGAGCTTGAATTTACTTTGGCGTTGAAACTCGGGCTTCATTATGCTCAAGCTTGAGCAGCTCGAGCCCGACTCGTAAAATATAATAAATTTGTGTAAGTTTTTGCTTATGTAAACTTAATGTTATGTAATATCAATAAGTTCTAAATTTACTTTTAGTAAAACAATAAGTCTGTAAATCTCATGAAAAGCAACCCCCCGCCCCATATCAGCTATTGCGTCTACAAACCGCTACATATGTGTCTCTTATTGACTCACTCAGAACTCAGTCTTCGATTTCTAAGGAAGTATGTATGTCATAATAAAAGAATAAAAGCATCCGATGTCCTATGAGGTGGAAGATGTTTGGGTTGGGAAGAGAATATGGTTGAAAAGAAAAAGAAAAGAAAAAGGAATTCGAAAAAAAAAAAATTTGTTTGCCCTCTCAAGTCAGAACAAATCTCAATCTCTCCCTCTAACCGTAAAGACCTAGCAGGCGAAAACTGGAAAATAACGTTAAACCCTAAAACCGAGTTGTGCTCTACTGCCAATTTCGTCGAGTCGAATCGAGTTGAGTTTTGCTCTGTCGGCCTGCGTATCGTAATTGATCTTCCTGAGATCAAATGGGATTACAGAGCGCTTTCCGCAGCGCAATGTCGCAGGCACAGGACAGTCCGCTCAGCAGCACTATTTCTTCCTCCATTGAGAAAGCAAAAGCATCCATTAATTCATCTGCGTCGTCGTCTTCGGCTTTGTCAAACTCCACTCCAACTCAACCGCCTCCGCTCTTGCTCACAAGAGCGCCCAGGTACTTGCCCATTAAATCCTTTGTTCTTTTCCTCGAAATTTTCCCGATTTTAGTAAGCTCCCTGTTTGTTTCTTTTATTCTTGTTTGGTTTAAGAAGAAAAAAGAAAGAATATGGACTTGGAGGCGAGGCGAGAGTTTCTGATGATTAGTCTTTGTTTTTAGAAGGTTTGGTTTTTGCATGACTTCACCGGATTGGTAGGAGTTCTATGTTATACTACTGTTCAATGTATATCTTTTGGAAGGTATGTGAAGAAAGCTGTGATTGATTTGATTATGCAACTTAATTCATCTTGCAGCTTTATCCAATATCCATGTTAGATTATGAGTTTTTAGGTTAGACAAAAGTTTGATGTTATATGAATTCATAGGCGTTGCGATTCAAGCACCCCTAAATCAATGCTTCGACCTCTTCAAATTTCAAAATGTTGATTAGAAGATGTAAGATTAACAATAGAAAATGCTGGATAAGTGATGCAGTCATTTTTCAAGTAATGTCCAATTTACCTCTAGAAGTTCTAGGTTATTTGTGGCAGGAAAATTTACCTTTCACCTTTGAATGGACTCCAGCTTTAGGTGACATTAGAAGTGTTAGTCCCTTGATCCCCATTTGCTTGGTAACCCTTGAATATTTGTAGGAGTTGTGGAGAGTGATTCAAGATAATGTAAGAAGTCCATTAAACAGAATACTTCAAATATTTGAAATTTAAATGCCAAAAACGGAAGAGTATTTTGGACATACCAATCAAATAGCTATGTTAGTAACACGATACTGTGTGCAGATGTAAATTTCAGATCGCTAGTTTGGATTATTTAACTCTTGAATATCTTCTTTCTTTTCGCATATAGCTTTAAAACTCTGGGTGGTTATTACTTCTTGTGCAGGAATAATAGCATCAAATTAACTCTCTATGATGCCTAACCATAGGATTTATTGACTCTAATAGTCCAAAGTGCATGTGGTGCAGCTGGAATCTCAATGGACCATATAATGTGTTTTGGTGGTATACTTCTCTCTAGTTTCAAGAAGTCACTTAGATAAAACTAGTATTCTTTATAAAAATAAAAAAAGAAAAAGAAAGTGAGCGTCTCTAGTTGTACTCCAGGACTCTCAATCCACGTCTCGCGTGTCATTGATATGGTGTATACTTGAGTTAACTTGTGCATCTATGATCAGTTTGATTCATTATCTTGTGAGATGGAAGATGGAAAATTCATGCATTTTGGACACATCTTTGAGTGCAGACAGATGGTGTCCCTGTGGACATGCTCAAAGCTTTGTGCTGTTTTCTTTGTTGCTGGGGTATTTGTTGGTTACACCCTGAAGCGGCGAGTACGACACTGGGCTTCCAAACTTCTCAGGAGATTGAAGGATGACTAACTGCTAAATGCTGAATCAGAAGCTACTTATCCTCGTCATCCACATGAACGGGGCATAAATATCTTCAAGCTAACTGGAAACTGAGGTATCCAAAACCTTAAATGGAAGTCTTTTGCTAGTCTGGGATTTTTACGAGAATCATAACAGTTGCTTTCCTTATGGAATTTGTAATTTTAGCATATGCTACTGTGGCCTTACATCAAATTGTGAATGTTAAATGGGATAAGAAATTGCAAGTCATGCAAGAGTCTGCTCTTCTCAGCAAATTGCTTATATTCTGCATTCTTTTGGGCTGTGGGCATTGTATTTTCCTGTGGTTTGTTCATTTGTCAATCTTGCAATATATTGGTAACAATTTTTTATTGATTTTCCTGCTCAAGTTGCAACCATGGACAACAATTGTTTCATCATGTAATATAATGTGGAAGGTCTATCAGTTCATATAGTCTTGTTCTTGCTTGTCAGCGTTATGCAGACAATTAACAAGAGCCAAAGAATTGAACAATGAAAAATAGTGCTTCAAGCCTTATTGGCCAAACCACTATGGTTTTATTATCCCCTGCCTAAAAGCATCAGAATTTTTACTTTCTTCTGGAAGCTACACTTTAGACAATTGACTATGCTAACCATACGTATAAACATTTACATTTTTCTCAGTGATACGTGTGATTCCTCTTTATCAATATGAATAATTACAAAAGAAAAGAATCCTCTGAATGTGTTAGAGTGAACTTGTTGGGCCTCAGAAGTACTCCTTATGGAACTCAAACCGTGTCGATGTCTTGTAAGTTAACTCTTGCGACAGCTTCTTCAGTTCCTTTGCCAATACTGGCATCCCGCAATAGAACACTCCTGCAAATGAAAATGACTTATTTGCTAATATATGTTTCTGCATATATTACTCCTTTTGTCTACCACTTTGTTTCATGGTTAGATGATACTCTTGCTTTATTATTATCTCATGCTGACCTTTCACAAAGCAAATTGGCATGTTAACTGGATTTACTTACTTGTAATGGTAAAATTTTCAGGCTTTGATTATTAACTGGATTTAAAAGTTAACTCTTACTTTTAAGATTAAATTCTTATAATAAAATTGAAGCCACATCTTAGCTGAATTTCATAGTTAGACCATTGATTCCACATGTTTGTTATTCTTCTTTGCTCAAAGCTATCATGCTGTTTGTGCAAAAAACTGAAAAAAGAGGTTTCATGCTTCTCTTATATAAAATTGCTAATGGTCAGAAAAGACTAGCCAACCTATGGTCTGACTATGAACATGCAGTTTCAGAATGAAGGCACACTTGCAATTCATGGATAGCTTGATATTTCTGGTAGACTCTTTACCTACAGTAGAATATGGGTGCTTCGTAGCTATTTTGTTGAAAACTTCTCTCCAGTTTGGTCTTGCAAAATGTGTCCTTACCTGCAAATAAATGGATGTTAAATACAGTTGCAAAGAGAACTTCTAGTTGTACTGGATTAAGATGGATATCTTTTTCATTTTAAATATGAAGAACCTTTCAATTATAAACTACAGCTATAACTCTTCAGCAAACATGGGCCTGCTAAGAAGTTTTTGAAGTAATAGTACATTAGTCATGTAAAATTCTATAGTAATGATATCATACTTTGGTGCCAGAGAGGATGTCGACTCCATGTTTGGCATGGCTCAGAGCTTGGATCATGGTGATAAGGGTTGACCTTGCATCACCCTCTTCATAAACACTGGTGAGATAGTTATGCATTTCAATCTGACCCTGTTTTGCGCGGTCAAGAACATAGAATTAGYAGTGTTCATTGGCAGTTTAGCGCTCATAATGGACAAAAATATTGCATGGACAGATTATATTATGGAATAGGGCATGCTTTTTACTTTATGATCCATCTCTGCAACTTCATCCATAACTCCTTTAAACCACTCGAAGGATCCAGACTCCCTGGTGACCCAATAAAAGTGTGCACATTTTGTTCTTTGTGATTTCTTCTTTCCACTTGATGCTGTGCTTGAGGAGGCAATGCTTGTCATGCTGTCTTCTGACGCAGTTGTTTCTGTATTTGAGTCCTAGCCAGCAGAATATAATTGAAAAGGTTGAAATGGAAATTATCATTGTCACTATCAGCTTTAACAACTGTGTAGGAAGGAAAGGATGAAAAGATGCAGCTTTCTTTGTACCATGGGTTCTTCTGTTTTTGTATTGTTCAATAGATCCCTAAGAATGCTTATGAAAGGTGTTGCTCCAATTCCGAGTCCAACAAGAAGTAAGACATCGTAATTCTGGTAATCCTGTGCTGGAGCTCCATATGGTCCATCAACGAGTAATCTTGGTAAACTGCAATTATGACTCATGGCCGGTCAGATTTATTGAGTAAATGTGAAATCATTTCAATTTTTAAGATCAGAGGTCAAAGTTACCCATTTTGATCGATATTCCCTAGGTCCCCAAACTTGGCTCGACCAATGGCACATGCTGAAGTGTTAACCTCTGTAAATACTCGCTTTAGTTCTTGTGTCCAGTCTCCCACTGTTCGGATGTGAACGCTTAGGTAGTGATCTTCAGGTGCTGAAGTTATTGAAAATGGATGCCTGGAAAATTATTTTTATTGGTATGTCAGTACTTCTGCGCTACTATAATGTTTGCTCAAATGAAGTTGGACCAAACTCACCATTCAAAGGGGGAGATTGATGGGCATTGTAGAAAGATGTATTGCCCACTTTTGTATCTGAATCCATTTGGCTTTGCCATCGTCAGACTGAAGACACTTCCCGGGAGCACAGAAACCTGCGAAGGCCAAACCATTTATATCTCTGCTCTAAATTACGGTGATCCTCGGAATGCTATTTCTGTGGAGTAGGTGACTTCCATCCTTAATGTGGACTTATAAGACTAGTGTCGTTTACCTTCAAGATTTTGACTGCATAGTGTTCTGATCGACATGTTCTTAGGCTTCTCTCTGCTACATAGAGGATCAAGGGAACAGAAATGTACATCCACGTCTGCATCATTGTCAAAGCAGAAGCAATGTGACTACTTTCTCTACGCTCTGATCAGCTATGGCTGAAATCGTACTCAAAATTAGTAGTTATGTTGAATGTTCTTACCGTTTTCTGGTACCAGCTATGGACAAGGAAGAGGAATGTTCCATGTATTAGTAGCAATATGTAGACAACACCGAAAAGATGATGAGAATACCAGAATGCATTGAAGCCCGTCAATCGGTTAAAAGGAGCAGGCAGCTTCACCACATTCCTCCGGAAGTGTCTTGTTGCTAGAGTGAAAGCCATAATCATGAGGATCACCATAGCAATACCAGTTACGCCTTCAACGCCACTTAAAAGGCTTGTGTAAGTTGGTTTTACGTTATTGAAATCCGAGGCAATTAGTGAAAACTTCTCCTGCGATGAGTTGATAAGCCGCGGGAAATCACATGCCAAGTGATTCCCCGCGTGGAGTATGATTCCAATTCCTATGGCTCCTGCTATCATCTGTAGTTCAAAACAGGGATCTCAGATAAGGACTCAACAAGAGGAAGTTTTTTGTTTGCAAAATTTTGTCCAATCAAGAAAGATCCATTTACACTAGAACAGAAAGTAGCGGGCGCAGTTCCAGTGTAAAGAGACCTCTCCTAACTTGACTCAAGAATTTCTTAAACTTCTCAGATTTTGTGGTCTTTCACCTTGTGAAAATTAATGTTGTCATCAAATGGGATGAATAGTCTGGCTCTTGTAGATCTTAGCCAAGTCAATATATTTCGACAAACTGGTAAAAGAATAAGAGCCATGTTGAGTTTGAGAGTCTCGGCAGCTCCTTTGGCTGTTGCCAAGCAATAACCCATGATATGAAATGCTGCCCTTTGCCTATACTGGAAGAACTTCCACGCAAAAAGTGCAGACATGACCGTCAGCCAGAGTACTAATATCCAACCCTTTTGCCAGTTCTCCAGCAAGAGGCATTTGACTATGCAGCTTACTCTGCGAACCACGTTCCTGGCTCGAAAATTACCTAAATTCTGACTCCATCCGACGCTGGCTTGACTCAGAGGTCTGCTGTAGTTCATGTAGGTGTCCCTTTGTAGCAGCAGAGCTTCCAGTTGCCATAACTGAACGATGGGCAAAAAGAGGAAAGGGATTTTCTCCCATTTATGCCTTAACCAAACAAGATTTTCTCGCATAAACCCTATCCCGGCTCCTTGTTTTATTTAATTATTTTTTTGTAAAAGTTAGATACTCATTTTAAGATTTTCTAGAATTAGAATACGCTTTGAGGTGATTTTCTTCAGCTTTCGCATAGCTAAATATATTAGACAAAAGAAGTTTCAAAAAAGCAATTCTTAAATTTGTCGGTCGAGACTATGTCATTTAGAAGAAATGCAAAACAGATTACGGCGACTTTCAAAATTTAGAAGTGTTCATGAAAGTACAAATTGAAATGTTTAGATTCTTGATCATCTTGGTCTGATTGCATCATTGGAGAAAGATTAGTTTGTTTTTGTACTTTATTATGTAGTGGAAATGGTTGATGCAGAGATGTTGTTTGGAGAAGACAACCAGGGGAGGAAAATCCCAATAATTGCATGGATGAGATTAAAAATTTCTTAAGAAGCAGGAAATAAGCAACAGGAGAATTAGAGAAATGGCAGCTGTTTTCGTACCTCAATGTAACCAAGATTTTCTGGGTCTAGTTCTTCCATTATTAAAGAAGCATACTCCTCTGCATGTTCTTTCAATGCTGACAACTTATTTGCAGATGCACTCAGCATTATTAGCTGCTTCCCAAAAACAAAGTCACAAATCATAGGAACCAACCAAGAATTCAAATCATAGGAAAGATTATTGCAGTAAATAATGTTATTAATTTTGCAAATTCCTAAAAGATMAAATTTATAATGCTCTTTTTCATTAAATAAACGTTCTTTTATTTTCATAAGGGCCACCCTTCGAGTCCGTCTCTGAATCGTTCGACAGTTCCTTGTAAATCAAATCATTATAAGCATGCACGTCTTAGGGACTAAAATATGACAACACCAATTGACATGTTCTCAAAGAAAATGAAGCGGTGATGGGACAAAGATGATCATGATTACAAGGAAACWAGAGGGAAGTAGATAAAACATACCAAAAAGGAATTCTCCTTTTATAGATTTGGTAAAACAGACGAGAGAACGTGGTTTTACTTTKTACATTTCATGCAATTATTTTAAAAAACATTAGGTAATAATCTTTTGATATGAAAGCTAGGTAGATAAATTATGGTTTGACCTAAATATAACCCTTTTCTTTTAAGAAGGTAACCTGTCACTAACTGACCTCTCTTACTTCTCCCCTCGTGATCCTTCCGTCTTCATTGCTATCAGCCCTGTAAATTTAAATATTAACAAAAGAATATGTCATCAACAAATATCAAAATATAAAAGAAATAAGGTCCTGGTAAAGGTCGGTCTAGTTATGATATGATGCATGATCAACCTAGTTTTATACTCGTCAAAATTATGATTTTATTGAATTGTGATCAATCTTTTTTACCAGTAAAACAGTAAAAACTATGTAATCGGCTTAAATTTCCCAATAAAATTTTAGATTAAAAAAGTACTAAAAAGGGTAAAAGAGAATGAGAGAGAAAGAGAAGGAAACCCACATGTCAAAGAAAATCTGCAGACGCGCGTCAAAGCTCTGGTTGGAAATCTGCAGCCAAAACTCATGCAGCTCTGCTTTCGTTATCTTCCCAATATTCTGTCTCCGCCTCCTTGCAAGCGCATCAAACACTCCCACCGCAAATTCCTTCGAGTCCGCCATTCCTGTCGTCCATCATCATCATTATTATCATCATCGCTCAAAACTAAAATACATATTATTTTAACAGAAGAAAAAAGGTTAAAATACACATACCGACAATCCAATACTGAAGAACATAAACAGTTTCTACATGCATATTTATTCGCAAAGTCAAGCCAAAATCTAAGTAATTTTTGTCATTGAAACTTGATAATAATTGAAATAGTAATGAACATCATTGTGTGATGATGAGCAGCTTACCTATGCACTCGCCAAAGTCTTCTCTAGATAGCAAACCGTCTTTAGCCAAGGCATTAAACCGAGACTCCACCYTTTGCCAGAGCTCGTAAGCGTCGGAATCGTGAGTAGTTTTGCTAATGAATCTCAGTCCTCCAAGAGCTCGCTGAGCACTCGATTTGTTCCTCATTAGTTTGGCCTTCATCTTCATTTCCTCTCGCCTGTCTAGCACCATTGTTGGATAATGATCGCCGACGTCGGATGAGGCTCTAGGCGAAGCAGGCGATCTCAACCAGGAGAATTTCCTACGAAGCTTCGATGCTGCAGAAGAACTCCTAGCTAAGAAACTGTTCGTAGGCGGGTCCGGCACAGGAGGAGGCGAAAGTTCATCYACAGCGCCTCCTCCGACGCCAGACGTCGGAGTTACGCTACATAAAACAATAGAATTGTCCTCGAGCTCAAGCGTGACTTCAACAAAATCTTCCTCGCTCTTACTCCTCAAATCATTCAGAAATATAGGCAGCATTGCGCCGCCAACGCTGCCATAGTCGCGTGAATCCTCCGGTAGGTCAAAAGAACGGCTATAATTCGACACCTTCGAACAGCTACTTCCAAAAGACGACGTTCGCATTATGGACACCATTTCTCAAGACCATAAACACAATTCCCTCTTGAATCCTGCAACGGATGCCAAAAAACCGATGAATAGAAAATGGAGGATCAGCTGGAGCCTGAGGATGGAATCACGCGCTTTGTGTCCTGGTGATGTGAATTTCTGTAAGTGGTAAACAAAACAAACACCTCTCAACTGATCTGTGCACACGAATTCAACGCTTTGTGCTCAACTCAGTCGTGCCTAAGAGAGTAGTTGGGGTTCGTTCAAGAAATTCCACTCTCCCAAGAATAATATCCTCATCATCTCCTGCTTTCTTCCTCTTCTCTCTCCTTCTATATATATACTGTTGATTTCGACGGTATATCTGTAAATATTCACAGTTTTGGGAATGTTTGGTTAAGCCTAGTTTAACTTTCCAGCTTTTAATTACCAAACTCTTTTCTTTTAATTAATAACCAAGACAGAATAATCTTTTAAACCTACCGCCATGTAAGAGATAAATAAATATTGCTAGGCAGCTTAATCGGACTCTTAGCTTAAAATGAGCTATCATGTAATCTTCTATCATTGGTTCGCGTTGATTTTATTTCGACTTTTTATTAAAAAATCAAAATCAAGCCACGGGTTAAATCTAAATGACTTTTTAAAAAGATTAAGATACTCTTTTATATAATTCAGAGGTCCATTCGATATTTTATGAATTTAAGATTTAATTAATTTATTCTTTATTTTATTTACTCGAACCACACATTGTTTACAAACACAAACCTAACCTCCAGTTTTACAAGAATTTGAGCAGGCAAGGTTTGCAACAAAAATATTAAATACGAAAATAACTAGTAGTGATAGTAAATGATAATGCCAGAAAGGAAGATGGTGATATTTGAATATTAGTAAAGGAGTAGTTTGGAGAAGAGTAAAGATTAGCAGAATCGGGATTTGTATAATTGGGGGTCAAAATACRAATGCCTTTTTTCTTACTATATTTAAATACATCATTCAAATCAAACTCAAAACCTTTTCTGATAAGAATATATTATCAAGAAAAAGAACTATTATTTTGAAATAAATTGACAGATCTTTCAAAAGAACTAATTTAGTATTATAAATAAATTTAAATTTGAAATATATATTACTTTGTGTATAAAATTTATAAGAGCATGATTTCATGTATAAAATAACTTWATTTTATCTTTTACATTATATATTAATTATTATCCAAAAATGATTTTGTCATCATAAAATTACTGCAACAGGGTGTTATATGCGCCACATGTCCCTCTTTGCATGTTGTAACAGGATAATGCTCTTTTTAACCTTTTCCTATTATTTTAGCTTTGTTGTCTTCCCAACGTGACTGATGACTGCTAGTCTTAAGATTGAGTTGCAATGAGTTCTAGACGCGTGTTTAGTTCATCAGCGATTTGGACAATTTAGGCCGTCTTATATTGCGCACTACTATATAACGATAAATGAAAAAAAAATAAAAATAATTACTTTTGTATCATGAATTCTAGTTAAATTTTGAATCCTCTAATATATTTTCTAGTATCATTCTTACTATAATAATAATAATGTAAAATATATTTACTTATATAATTCTTTTAAAATTTCCTTCACTGACTCTAATGCATTTTTTGTAATGATAGATAAACGCATATGGCTTATTAGTATTAGGTCATCTAGTAAAAGATCTTAAGCCCGATGCAGAGTGACGTTCAGCGACTTCATATGCAAGGGCGGAGTTAGGGAGGACGGAAGCGGCAGTCTTCCTCCCTTCCCCAACATTTCTTAAATTTATATAAGATTTTTGTTTAAAAAATATCATCTCGATCCCCTAATATCTTAATTATTTACTATTATCCCTTCAAAAATTAAACTTCTAGCTGCATCCTTGTCGATGTGTATGTTTCGTAACCTAAGTAATMCTTATTTTGTTCTCCTCACTTTATCAAGCAATCCAAACTCTTGATCCCATGATACRCTCAATATTTCAAGTTTTTGATGAGCTTATGTATGAGTTTCTCATTTGTTTTCTATATTATGGAATGAATTTTATTAAACGCTTTAAGTTGAACGAAATGAAGAAAAAAAAAATTCCTACATATTTGAGGATTAGTAGGATCATGCACATGTTAGGATCTTAATATAGCATATTGATCTTTGAAACTTTTCATTAATATGAATGATTCTTGCTTTTATTTGAAGTTGTCAAAACAACAATATTCTTTTATCTCTTTGTTTCTATAATAAATCAATGATAGACTTTAACTCAATCAAACGGAGCCTTAAGATTACTCAAAGACATTGATGATGACCTTCTCTAACCCTTTGATCAAAACGATAAAATAAATAACTGAATCAAACTTGTTCAGTTATTACTCTGCTAAAACAAATAATTAAGGTAGGATTGATGCCACAGTTTCATCAAACGTTAAAAGATGATGCAGAGAGTCACCTAATCATGCATGTAATAATACATGAGAAAATTTCTGAGAATAGTCTCCTTGAACAATATGAATATTGCCAGCCGTGCAAGGACAGGGTTGATGTGTTTCTAGAACTYTTGGCTAGGGTCAACAAGCATTCAGTAGAGAACCGAGAAGTCTGCAGAAACGAGGGAGGTTGACATCGTTAGTACTCCGAAACTAATAATTTGAAAAGGTATATGTTACGTAATGAGATTAAATTATAGAATAATAAAACTGATCTGATATGAGCATATAATAATGAACGAATATATATTTGATATAGCTAACGTATTCGTGTCTTCCACTCTTGCTTCTCAGCAGAACAGCAAAGTATTCTAGGCTGCCAMTTTGTATTTCTTCCTTATTGTTTGTAGAGACGAGTTCCATGTTCTAGAACGTAGTAGGTGGATCAACGTTATTCCCAGGAATTTTTTTATTAAAAAGAAAAAAGCCAAAGTTATTTATTAGTGTTCGATACCCCTTATTTTGCTAAATTCGAAAAGTTTACGGTGCGATTAAATAATTGAGCGCGTAATTTGAATTTATCAATTAAAATCTCAATGGATTTGATTAAGTGATTGATCAAAATAAAAATCATGACTGTATTGTTATTATTTTATTCAAATCATAAAATGAGTATCATTTTGATTGATTCTGTCTGGTTCAACTCAATGTTAGTATAGGAATCAGTCAAAATATCACTTTTACCCCAATTAATTTTAAGATGAAAATAGTTCAACGATTAATTGAAAAATTTCTCCTTAAATCAACTAATGTTTCAATTTTCCCTTATAAAAGATGGGTTAGGGATCTTCTAATCCGTACACTCTCTTCTATAATAAACAGAGCACGATATATATATAACTTTTTTAATACCTCTTCTTATCTATTTTAGAAGTTAAGTATATAGACATGTCTTGCTTTGATTGATATATTAAAGAATGTTCAATACGAAACGTACTAGAAGATTCAAAGTAAAAATATGCCCCTAAATTCAACTATTCCCCTATATCCCTTTAATCATAATTGCCTAAAACTCTTCCATCAACCTTTTTTTCCCTATTCTCTTCATTGCCTATTCCCTTTCCCCATTGGATGAGAAGATAACTAGTGAAACATACTAGCTCATTTTAACACACTGGATTTATACTTTAAAGCATTCTTCATATATATTTTCTCATTCTATTTCTCCTCGTTTGGATTTGCAAATTACCAACTCTTTTGTAAGTACCTCTTCTTTACTAAGGATGATGATTTATTACATTTTAATACAATTTTTAGAAGAAATTCCCTATCTATTATGCCGTCTAAGTTCAATTAATATATCTTTTATGGATGCGAACTGAAACTGGATCTGTATTGTGTGTGAAGTACAGAAGATCATCATGATTATCATAGTAGTGTACTACTCTTTTTTGTATGTGGAATCAAACGCGAGTCCCTTATCATTTACTTCTTCTGGCTAAATTGCGAGCAACTTTTGGATTATTTAAACTACAATTATTACAACATGAATTCTCTCACCTTTTATTGGTATCGTTACTAATTAATGATCATTTACAGTACACGTGATGAGRAAAAAATGTTAACATGAAAATACTAACGCAGCATGTTCTTATACAAGGCTGCAAAACTCACTTCGAAGTTGGTAAAATTCCTTGTATATCTCAACCAATTTCTTCACTAAATATTGATCTTGTGTTTATCTAAGATGGGGTGGTTAACCTCTTGTATTTGGTGTTCATGAAAGGATTAGCAAAGAAGAAGAAATAGGAACCCATAGAGGGTGATTGATGTTTATATTCATGTAGTGCTTCAATAATTAAGCTAGTAAACGTTCCGCAAATTGGCTAAAAGACTAGTAAAAATTATGAAGATGGGGTATGTTGGCGTTTTCCCTCATTCTTGTTCCTTGGTGGGGTATTTGGATACAGCTAGCTTAATTAGCCTGCAGGGTGTCAAAATTTCAACCCCAGAAAACGCTTTAAACAAAGTAAGGGGCAAACAAAGAATGATATGTACATGGAAAAGTTAAAATATCAATCATGTTAACCTTATCTGAAACCGAAAGATCCTAAGAGAAAATCTTTGCTTCCCAACTATTTCTCTTGTGAGATTGAATATGTAAAAATAATTCAAATTCGATTTGAATTGTGTTTGTAAAATTTAATTTTTATTCATAGAAAATTTCGATTTAAAGCTCCTTTAATATGACATTCAAAGCATGAATGGAACACCATTCACTCACCAACTTCTTCAAACTATTGAATTTTTTTTTTTTTTTTTGGGATCACCCGTTCTAGTACTATTCTCACTCAAGCACACTTACATTCGAAATTTTAATAGAATTCGAAATATGAATACTAGTATAATTTCAAACACTTATCAAATATTTTGACTCACTATCAAAATGGGAATTTATGAGTTAAGGTATTTATAAAATTGTAATTGCATAAGCTGCTGGGTATTAGCCGAGCATGCTTGTTCATCTAATGGACCTCTTGTTTGATGGAAAATGTTTCTTATCCTCTAATTCTTATGGCCACAACATATCTGAATTGTTGTCGTGTTTATTCTSAAATACAGTAGAATATGCAAAGCTAAAGACTGTGCACGAAAAGTTAAAAAACTATAACAATATGAAAATGAATGATCATGTAAATTCTTCCATTCAATTTTAATTTATATGAGCCTATAGACTTTAACTACATCCAGAAGGACAACGACTCATGAGTAGGTAGATGACGAMTTAYGAATAAAACCTAAACTAAGTAGGAGCAGCCGTTGAAACGTTTATATCATTATTTTTGCCTCTCGTCATTCCTCTTCCTCCTCTACTTGTCTGCTGTAAACATATGTAATAATAATATGGTCAAATTTAACTACTTTATGGAACAAATAATTTTTTTTTCTGTGCAGGAGTCCAATTTATAATGATTAAAATTAAACCAAACATTATATGCTTAATTACCTCCAAAAAGAAAATCAGCATACTTGTTTTGAGATACAATTATAGAATTTTAGAATTTATCAATCAAGGGACAATTTTAAATAAATCGGATTCCAAATCTTTTATTGCTATTTTTAATAGTACGATATGTGTATATTATTATTAGGAGAACTACCTAACTTAGAGGGAAAGAGGACCGGAGAAATTAATTGCATATACATATTCATATTATGACTGATATATTAAAAAATATAGTAAAARATCTCTAGCTAGTAAATCGTTATTAATTAATGAGATCGTTCTTTTTTTATAATGTCTATGTTTAATAAGACATAWATCAAACATCAAGACACATAATTTGAAATACGTAATTGGGTCCTCCAAAAATGTTTTCGTTTATGGTATATCTACAATCTATTATCCGAAAAAAAAAATTCCATTGTCAACGTACTATTAAATAAGAGATAATTAGTTGTTCTTATACTTGTAAAAATTATCATAATATGATATGGAAGTTTGCTTAACCAGAATGAACTCTGACCAAAAAGAAAAGAGATTCAAAGATCAATTAACATTCAACAAAGAGCACGGATTAATCAATTCTTGTGGTAGATTAAACGTAGTGTAATTATAATAATTACCACTGTCATTTTCAGTCGAGAGGCTGCTTTACTGTGTGTTTTGTGTGTCGGATTAGCATGTTTATATCATGAATTTCACTTTAGGGTTAGGAATTGAATCGAAAAGTTGGTCGAGATCAATTTGCATTTACTTTCTTAGTTTAATTATTGAACTTACCAACTCGTTAAGACTTAGAGCGTAATATGAAAGCCACAGCTGACTGATCATATTTGTCATTTCATGAAGTAAGAATGTGACAGACCTTCTTGAGGTACTAGATTTGAAAGCTTAAACTCAACTAATCCTCTGAAGAAGTTTTTACCTATGCAGGAAATGTAAAATTCCTCAAATGACTGTTTTCCCTTGGCAGGCAGATTTGCCCAAGAAATAACCAGCAAAATATGCCCAGAAAGATGTTGGTAAATTCTCTGAGATATTTGGACCACATCTGTGCCCTTTTCGGCATAGCATATACAGCGGATGAGAATCAATCTCGAGATTTTCTTATTTCATAGAGAGCGGCCCTTTAAAGCTTTTGATAATTATAAAGTACTTGTAGTTTATGTAGTGCAAGGAATATGATTCTAGAAGCCCGATATATCTCTTAAGTTCCACACTTTATAGTACTGCACCATGAACATGTAGTAATAGACAGTACAGATTTCTGGAGGTGTGAAAACGATGATGTTTATACTTCTTCTTCTTCGATAGGGACTCCTCGGTACTTCGGGAAATGATCAATAAAGAAGCAATGATCGCTCATTTTCAAGTAGCAATGAAGTCCAAGTACAAGCTCTAGTTAGAACGTCCCTATCAAAACGAGAGACTTAGATTCTTAGAAGGAATCTGTTAAATTAGGAATATAAGAATTTCAATGTCAAGAATTTCACACACCATCTCCACACAAATCAATATCAAACAATGGCTACATGCACCGCACACCAGAGTTCTATGTTTACGTTCTGTTCACTCTTTTTTCTTAAAAAAGCAAACTAAATAAGTGGTAACCAACGGTGCCTATAAGGTTGCCGGAGGATTAGCTTAGCTATTTCCGGTCGAATCCTTCTCTGTCAAGTATATACAGAGGTCAATTCTATATGAAGTTTAGTAGATTAATTATTAGTGCAGTTCATGACTAGACTAAAAGGTTTAGGCTACTTGCTTCCCAACTCAATCCCCTTTGTCAATCATATAGTGGTCAATTTTCTCTTACCTTTAATAATGGGATTGTCAATCTCGTCTTTTAGCACAGGACTCAGTTTTTTATTCGAATAAAAATGAAAACAAGATAGAAATGAGCGTTTGATTAGGAGTATTGGGTTATTCCTAAACAAGATTAACGTGTTTAGTCTAGCAGCGTTATCAAGCATAGAGAGCAATTTGGGTTTTTAACCCAAATAATCGGGATTTGCAGATTTTGTATGTCAATAACTTAAATTATTTAGGAATCAATCTTTCTAGCATTGACGCCTCATCTATTGGCGGCTTTACAAAGATACGACGTCACACCAAATGGCGTCTTTACATCACCACGAATAATTGTAATTTTTCTAAGACGCAATATAAATGAACATCTTAAATATAGCATCTTCAATAAATTTAAGACGTCATTTAAAGGGAAGTCYTATTAAAGATGCGATTTTAAGGGCCGTTTTATCCCAAAAAAACATATTTTCTTGTCACTTGATGTTCAAAATAAACTGCAATAATTCAAACTTGTATATTAGAACATTATGAAAATAAAAAAAAAAGGAAAAATGGTAATCATATTCTTTTCATTTGATAAATACCAATTAAAATAGACTTTGAACATTCATAACTTATGTAAAACAATATCGAACAACATAATAATGTCTAAAAGAATACAAACATTTGTAACATAAATATAAAAGAAACATAGCCATGAAAATGTTTACATTAGTCACAAATATACATGTTCAACAATATAGAGAGCAATGCAACAACATCAACTCTGTGAAATACAATAAAATCATCAACTAAGTGCTTGATTCATCCTCATGATATCCCAAGCAATTTCTTCTATTATGACCCACTCTATTACAATTCCCACATCTTTGTGGATATGGAGTATCAACAGTGTGCATCACTTGTAATCCTCGTATTTTGAACACCAGCCCTTGAATTTTCCTTCATATTTGGCTTATAGTGAATAAGGTTAAGGGTGCCAATCTCCAAAACGAATCATGTGGAACGGGATAGAAATTTTCAAATATGCTTTCCGATAGCGTTCTTTCAAGTATACTTCATTAACAAGCTCACCCCTTTGCCAATTCCGATGACGGCACACAGCAAAAGCATGAGAATAAGAAATCTCAAATACAGGCCTCTTATGGCAATTGCATGATTTTCCACTCATCTTCACAGTGTAGATCTGTTACTCCTTCCATCTCCTCTAGGTATAGACTTCACACTGAGCAAGCCAAGTTGAGAATCGTGTTGCACTGCTGTATGTGTACGAGATTTCTTTTCATTTATGAGAAAATTTCTTTTATATCCGAAGAGTGAAAGGAAATCTATTACGAACAGCTTRTTCATGATGATCTGAAAAATACTTAACAAGTTTTACCATTATCATTTYCATCAATGCTTTGAGCGGCAACAAATGTCCTTTCTTCAAAATACTGTTCAACGATTCTGATAAGTTAGTTTTCCAGCATCTATGTCTATACGCGTTATCATATGCAAGTGTCTATATTTTACGATCAATTACATTCAATCAATCATCCAAGATCTCATAAATTCTTCTCAAGAGCCCCTAACAAAATACGATTCCCCTTGTTCTGAAAAATTGCGAGTCTAAATCCTATGGAGGTCTCGCAATAATTCTGACACTGTTCTATACCCCAATCATATCTACCCCCCTTGATAGTGTCGCCATCAATGGGCAAGCCACATAATACGGCTTCATCCTGTATGGTAATAGTAGCCTCCCTACAAGTGAGATGGAATGTGTGCATCTCCGAATGTCATCTCTCAATCATCGTTGTCACCAGTGCGTGATCCACCTAAATACAACGGGGTTGGGCAATCTCGTCGAATCTCACGATATCTATCAACTCTCTCACTACGCTGTGCAACATTTTACCCCTTCCAAAAACTTTGGTCTTGTTTTCTAACTTCCAATGCCGTCTTGGCATAAACCATATCATCTCATACAAGAACGAATAGATGATAGTGCTTATCTCGTCAAGACAATAGGTCTAGTGGACTCACTCCATCTAAAATATAAGTCTATCGAAATTGTTTTAAAAATTTCGACATAATTTCCTCTATAGATAGAACATCTACCGGACTCAAAAGGTCACATCCATTAAACAAATCTCATTCCCTATCAAATTAACGTTCAAAAAAACAGTAAACTATACTAAAATTTGAAAATGCAAAAGATCATGGTATACGAAAACCTAATCCAGGAAGAAATTTCCAAAATTATTAAAGTAATAATTGCGATACTAATGTTATGTTAAAAACATTCATAATTTTACCTTTTTATTTAAACTAAGATTACTAAAGAATGGGATGCGGTTAGAGGATTTAGTGACAGCTTGTATTTCTTTGTGGGTCTTGCTTGCTTATTTTATTCTCCGTTCATTTTTCAACTTAATTAAAGGTAGATCAATTTTTTGTTTTGAGAAATATTGTCAAACACAATTCAGCTTATTCTTATGAAAATTCTGGAGAATTCTCTATTTTTCCAGACTTTTCTTTACTAACAAGGAGGACTACTAGACTTAAAAAAGGAAGAGAGATAGGAGCATTCAATTGAAAATCCCAATTTGGTTTCGAAAAGGGAGGTCAAAATCCCATTGTTCTAGCCTTCTTACTTGGTTTCTTTCTCATTTTTAGAGGACTTCTTTTTCATCAATTTTTCCTTCAAAGGTTCCTTAGCTGTTGCTTTCAATCACAGTTTGAATCAATTGTCAATAATTAAATATAGTCCATTTTGTCTTTATTTCCTCCAACTACTCTCAGGATCCTCTCAAATATGAAGTCATTTACTCATCTCCCTTCCCTGCTACTATTCAGATAGTTGTAGAAACTGAACATTCACCTCATCTCACTACACAATAGATAGTGCTAAAGTTATATTCTTGAGTGAGAGAGCACAGTTTAGGTCCGGCAAGAGCCCTGGTAATGCTTGTTTCACCTGTGACAGAATTCTTTAGGAGCCATTCAATTTCTGTTCTTATAGGTCTCAAGCATTGGATATTCTGATCTGCCTTCTAGGTCTCAGGCATTAGTTCAGTTCTATTCCACAAACTCAGGCGAGACAATCAATAAATTACCAATTTCTTCTTGCTTTTGTGATACTTTTTATGTAATAAACAAGCATTCTAAAAACATATCCTTAATCCCCTACACAAGCAATTGTTGGCATAAACAAGCATTCTAAAAACAACCCATAAACTGCAGTGAAGCAAGAAGAAATTAGCATTTTAAATCCTTGAAAATATGATCTGCTTACCTGGACAATGTGGGAAGGCAGGAAATTGAAAAGCTCCTCCTCGTTGCGGTGATAGCGTCGCCGGAAATCTTCCCCCGAATGAGGGGAGGAAAAGAAATTTTCTTGTTTTTGGAAGATGATCAAGGGGCCATATGAAGCGATGCTTTACACGAAATTAAGTCGTGGGTTATACTGGCATTCTAGTTAACTTACACAAATTTCAGATGAGATTAAGATGCCAATTGGAGAGGTGTCCTGTTGGAATCAAAGCGCTGATACCAACGGCGTCCAAGAAGGATCACATACAAAAAGGTGCGGTGATTAGCACAAAAAATCTGCAATACCCGGTTATTGGGTCAAAAACCCGAGCAATTTACTATCACATAAGACTTGTTTGAGAGGGCGGAGTTAATGTAGGCTTAGAACCGACAGTGAATTGCACTAGGCTTTCTAGAAATTATCAGTCATTAGATTCAGGGGTAAGAATTTTGGTAATATAAGAACTATGAGAAGATGGAATGCTTGTCCAATTAATATCCTTTGAAACTTTTTGGGGAACAATTCTCTAAGTGGCTAATAGGCTCCATCCAAATCATAGTATTATGGTACAATTCCATCATTCAAATTAGTAATMAATGAGCTCAATCCACTAAAGCATGTTTCCTCTTTGAGGCAAGAAACGATGTCTCCGAACCCTCGAAAGTTTTAATAGTAAGATTTAAGCAAACTTCATCAAAGTCATTAAGATTTATCAATTATTAATTATTAAGTACCGATAAGCAATACCAAAAATTTTGGAGGTTTTTAAACAAAGGCATATATTTACTATCGAATTATTTATATTTCATCTTTCTTACTATATTATATAGCCATAGGAGTTTAGAAGAGGAAAAAGAAGGAACAGAAAAAAAACAGAAGAAGGAGAAAGAAATTAACAAAAAATGGAGAATGCCGGGAACAAGAAGGAACAGAAAACAGAAGAAGAGAAAGAAAATTAAATAAAAAAGTGGAGATTGGGCGAGGGGATTACGACCCCGATGCTCCAAAATCGGCATAAGCAAAGCGAGCGCAATCACAATATTTAGCATAACATCACCCGAACCCGGGATTAACATTATTCAAGGTAATATTTATATATAGGTGTCTGGCCTCCAATTAAGTGATCGACGAAGACCGCTTACGATAGTGGGCCAGCCAAAACAATCCTCCTACTTGAGAAGCCCATAACAAGATTTCAATGCCTCAGAATCACTTRCTATACGGATCATGAATCATCTAAAGCTGAATTGGCCTCATTGCCTTGTGATATTTCATCATTCAAATGACTCCCAGGATACTAATGAGCACTTATGAACAATGATAAATGATAATTTATTTGATTAATAATTCTCTTTTTATGAGGTAAAAGTTTTAATTTGATGCATTTTCTTATGAGTATCTGGTGTAAATTATATAACTGGGATTAGCCCATGGGTAGATAGAGTAAAATTTGATTTAATTAAACTTTACTATTGAGTCATTTCTTGTTAATACCATTTAAATAGCATGAATAAATATAACTTTATTTTACTTTAAATATAATTAATTGATTTAAATAAATCAAAAAGTCATAGTTCTATTACTAAGGAGGAAATTAAAAGATTATTAATTTTTCTTTATAAAAAAATATGATTTATTAGTTGAAAATATTAAACATCTCAAATTAATCAAATCCAAAATTTACTACTTATGATCAAATTACTTTTCAAATAGTAGATTCTTCGCAATCAAATAAGATCTTAGAGGAGGATTCTAAAGTTTATGGGCCTCTAATATTGTTGGTGTGCACAGTTGTCCAGTTGAATCAGCTATCTTGGTCGCGACGTTCTAAGCTTTTCAACAAAACGAGACTTGCATTCCGAATAGTTAGCCGTTTGATCGGCTTATTGGATCGCTTAACCACCTTTTTTTATAGTGTGGAGGTTTTTGAGTTAGTTTAAGTAAGCCCTCACAAACTCTGCATATTGGCTATTTAACCAGGTGTATGACTATTTGCTTGTTTCGACTAAGATGACAGCCAATTAAACTTGAAAGGTGAGCAAACAAACTGAGGAGTTATGCGGATTAAGTTAAGTGAGAAAATGACACAATTAATACTAAATAAGAAAAATGATATACTAAATCGAAAATAAAGTAGATTGTAGCTAAACTATGCTGAGCTAATAGTATGAAAACAACAAGAAAGGCATGAAAACTAAATAGTATAAATAGTTCTAGCAATCTAAATACAATGTAAAACAGTAAATTATGCTAAAGAAGAGGAACTGCAGCTAATAAAAGAAAAGGCTGACAAGTTGAGTAAACTAACCAGTTACACTATTAATGCAGCAAGCAACAAAGCTTCAATAAACTACGATTGCAAGAAAGTAAAGAAAAACAAAAACTTGAATTCATAAAGTTTTGCAAAAATGCATAAAAAACTACTTAGCAAAGCGGCTGAAACCTAAAACATGACAAAAAATTGTATGAAAAGCTAGTTGAGTATTGATAGCATGGATAAAAAATGAAGATGAATTGCTTGATTTTCAGGATCGCGTAATTGTTCTTTGTCTAATCCATATTCTCTTATTTATACTCCAGTTGAAATGTTTTTGCCGGATTGAGGTCGAGAAAAACAGATGCCACTAAGCCATTTTCCACTTTATGCGCAACCACCTCGGCCTACTTCTTTCTTAATCGGCTGCTCAATTTAACGTGCCCCTTGATTTTTAACCAAGTGATTCTGGGTTTGTTTTCCAAGTAATCGATTGCCTAATGCTCATGCTTCATTTGCCGATTCGGCTGTCTTCCTTTTTCTACTTATCGATTGATCTGTAATCTCGCTCTTCTCTACTTTCGTCAGCTGTTGAGTATTCAGTGTTTCGGCTACTTTCTTTCTAGGAATCTCCTACATTAGCCTTGCTAGGTAGCCATTGATGGCAGCTAAGTTTAGGTGTCAACACATGCCCCCAATCCTTTGCCTAATCGGTTATGTCTGACGACTAAATTGGGTAAGGCTTGATATCGCTTCACCTTTTCATATGGCCTTGGGTCTTGAAGTCATCGGCTACTGGGCTTAGACAAATGGCCATCGATTTAGCCGGTGGTTATTCCAAATAGCAATGATGGTTTACCTTAGTATTCATAGTCGACTTATCCCTTCAGTTTCTATTGACGGTAAAATAGGAAGAGACTCTTTTTTACTCTTTCACTTTCCACTCTCTCCGTCTTCCTCAAGCTTCCTCTACTCTCTGCAATTTGCACCATCATACCTCCTTTGATTCCACAACTCCGACCGCTACAAAAAATGTCTTCAAGTAGTAACAATCTTAATGAAGCTTTTGACCAACCTCAGCTTTTCGACTAACGTGTCCTAGTCTGCTACGACTCTGCCAAAGAGCTCTTTAGATTGGGCCCTTCCGTCCTTTCCCCTTCTTCAAATGCTGACATTTCTTTCATCAAGCCCAAAGGGTTTGTCCTTCCTCTCCCTACTCCAGAACAGTCTTTGTACAGGTGGCCAGAAAACTTCTTCTGCTGGCCAGACCGTTTGGCCAACTTCAAACTTAGGCCGAATGTTTAATCCCAAGCCTAGAGGGTGTTTGGAGGCAATGGGGGGTTTATCATGCGATTCAGTTGTCATCTTCCTTTCAGCTAAATTTGGCAAAAACTTTTTCATGGTTGTTTTATCGTTTTGGTCCTCGGCAATTAATGCATTTGTCCTCCCCTCTGGAATTTCCTCCCTTACTCTACTTGATATTGCGAAAATTTTGGGTTTGCCCATAATCAGGACTAACATACCTGCCTTGCACGCTGAAGAAAGAGCTCATGCTGAATTTTAGTAAGCATATCACAGGGTATGCTAAATTTGTTGAGACCAACACGGCTGACACTGCTACCATTCCGGTATCGAACATGGAGCCTTCCTGCTATGCTGGCCCTGCAAATATATCCTCTACTTAGCTTCGTACAGGGTGGTGGCCGGTTACCAGTATTATGTTGCTCTATTGATGAACAACCAACCTCTTCCCTTGACTTCTCTTGTTCTTTTCCTGATTTGCAAAGGCCTGAGTCGGCCAGTAGAGGCCTTAGCCAGCGATGATGATGCCAGCAAGGATGCTCTTTTTTGGGTTCTGTAGCTGTGGTTGTATCAATATTTCCCTAAATTTGGAGTTAGCTAATTATCGACTGAGGTTCCTGAGCTGGCCCAAGAGGTGACTACTATTGACCAGAGGTTACCAATTAATCAGTTCACAAGTCGAAAGATTTTCAGTCGAATCTACTCCACCAAGCCTATCATTGTTGAGTCCTTTCCTTATTCTAGGAGAGAAGAGGGTCCGAATTGGCTGAGACTACATTCATATAGCTTGAATCATGCTGAGGTTAAAGCCATTTGGGCCACCCTCCTTACTTCACAGCTACTACCAAAAGGGGTTGGGCCCACTACCCGTTACAACAAAATTTCTGCAGAGCCATATCACCTACATTCCTGCATGAGGCAATTTGGTTTGATGCAATACATACCAACTGATCCTCATTTGAAAGTATCTTCTACCAGCCGCCCTGGTTTTTATGAGGCTAATTTGAAAACCTAGAYTTCTAACTTCCAAGCTAAGCTTGACAAGTTATTCCTTCATAACTTTTATCCCTATCCTTTGACAACTCTRGAATTTGATGCCTATTGTGATCAAGTAAAAGATGTTCTTTTCTCAGCTAATTTGGCCAAGCATAAAGTTGTGCATGTGAGCTTTTCCTTTCAACTCATTCGCCTCTCCAGTTGCTGGATTAACTGTTGGGACCTCCTTAAGGCAGAGAAAGAGCTTAGCTACCACGGCCATTCTGATTGCTTCCCCTCATTCTGCTACAGCTCTGTTTGTTGAAGCTTTTTCCAAAAGAAAGAGGGAAATTGAAGAGCCAACCTCATGTATGCTCCTTTCGTCAACTGCTTAGGCTTGTTCAGGGTTGGCTATCAACTACATTTGCCTATTTTCATTCTTACCCATTATTCTTTTTGTAGAGCCGATTGAGATGATTGATGTAGAGGCTCTTTTGGTTGTGCCTCAAGCTAGAGTCACTTCTGTTGGGCTGAGGAAATCAAAATAGCTAAGGGCAATYGGTATTCCAGCCGTTGTTCCCAAGGTAYTTTTGTTTTCCTTTCCTCCTTTTTCCCAATGCCTGTTAGTGAATTACTGATACTCTTTTTACTTTATAGAAGATAAAAAGGAGAAAATCTTGATCGGCCACCTCTTCCTCTGCTCCACTAGTTGATTCATTTGAAGAGGAAAAGCAAGACAGTTTGACTAAGGATCAAGAAGCTACAGAACTACTCCCTAATTCTTGCTACACCCATTCCAGCTGAGGCTACCAAGGACATGTTATCTTTCTTCAACTATGTTGGCCCTGCTTTTGATATCGTCGAATTAGCTGGGACACTTAGCTTCTTGGAGTCAATTTTCGACACAAATATGCTAGTGGGTGAGGGCATTTATGAGAAGCTTCAGAAAGCCCACAGCTTAATGGCCCAGTTTCTTGATCCTTCTCTCTCAGCTGAACTCAAAGCCGAGTGCTCTGTGGCTTGTTCCCTTCTGACAAGAATTCTTTATGCCGTGGAGGTTAGCCACAAACTCCAGACGAATAGCTMTGGAGAAATTAAACGAACTGTCCTCTCTTTCTGCCAAGCACGGAGAGCTAACTACTCATTTTGCTTTCGAGAAGAGCAGAAAAGACCTGTTGAAACAAARTGACTCTATCCATATTGATAGGATTTGTTTCTTGGAAGCTGAGATTAGTTGTGTATTGGTTGAGCTGGCCGATAAGAAAAGTAAATTGGCTTAAGACCAAAGGCAAATTGGCTAGTCAGATGGTCTTCTGGTCGGCCTATAGAAAGAGGCTCAAAAGGTTCAAACTACGCTGACATAATTGGAAAGTCAGCGCCTAATGTCAGAGACAGAGGGATGAGAGAAACAAGGTTTAGAGAGGCACAAAGCAAACTGGCAAGATCTCAGTTCCAAAAGATAAACCTACCGGAGGTGGATTCAGTTGGAGATCCAATCGTTGAGGTTGAAAAGGCTAGCCCTAGTCCTTTGCCTGAGTAAGTTTATTTATCTTTCCTCCAGCTTCTGCCGAGGCTACCCAGGCTCCTATCCATGCCCTTGTAGGTTCTTCTAATGAATCCCTTCMGTTTATCATTTATGAGAATGTTATGAGCATCGCTTGTGAAGTTTCACCAGAACCTACTCCTATTGAAAAAAAATCAAAATCTAGCAATCATCATTGCTCCAGTTGCCAAGCCTGATAACTTGGAGGCGATAGATATTGCCCCATTGCAAGCCACTCTTCCTTCTTTTTGAAGTCAAACATGTTTACTGACTGCTTCCTGAACAATGATTTTGGGTTTGCTATTCGCCTGGCATGTAGCCGAAAATAACTTTTCTATACATATACAAAAAGAAAAGGCAATCGGCTATCTTGTTTAGCTAACAAAACTTTATCGAACGAACCCTTTTTTTTTTTTTGTCATTTCTCGATCCACACCCAAAAGAAAGGGTAGCAGCATTTTAAATGTTTGAAATTAATTGCACAATCCATATCCTTATCATTCGGCTATATTAGCTAATAGGCACTACCACAATGACTTAGCTAACCAAAAAAGGTCCTTCCCAACTAGCTGACTATTTTTCAAATTCGAGCTCATTAGGTGCAATTGTCAAAATGATCTTCCAAACCGTATCATCTTCTTGAAAGACCCTAACCCAGATTTGCTGATTATAAGCCATGGCTACCTTTTGCTTATGCCTCATGATGTTTTCAAAAGCCATCCATTTATCCTCATCCGCTTGATCCAGTTCTATTAGAAAGGCCTATTGATAATCAGCCATAGGCATGTCGTTCTAGAATGCTTTCCAATTGATCGCACAGAGAGTTATACCGATAAGACCGCATCCTGTCTGTAAGTCAACACATAGGGTATAAAACCTATAGCGGTCTTAAGGGAGTTCTTGTAAGCCTAAAGTACCTTCTATGACACTTCGTGCCATCTTCGAGGCTTATCTTCAATAGCCTTTTTCACCATACTAATAAATATTATGTTAGTCGCCTCAGCCTGCCCCTTAGCTTCAACATAGTACGAGGTTGAATGAATCAGCTTGATTTGGAACTGTTTGGCAAAGGCAGCCACTTTGTCTCTTGTGAAGATGGTCTCCTGGTTGACTGTGATAGATTCTGGGATCCCAAAATGAAAAATAATTTGGTGCTTGACAAAAGTAATAACAGTTTCCTRAGTTACCTTTATCAACGGCTGASCTTTCACCCACTTGGTAAAGAAATCAGTACCYACCAAGATGAAGGAGTGCCCTTTGAAAGAAGGTGGATAAATTTGTCAATTATATATATTGCCCAGCCCTTGAATGGTCGTGGTTTAACTATTGGATGAAGCTCCGTGGCTTGGACATTGAAGAGGTGTCCATACTTGTAGCAGGCCTCACAGCCTCTAGCATAGGTATAACGATCTGCCTTGATGGTTGGCCAATAAACTCTATCTCAATGTAATGAACATCTTTTTTTGGCCCAGCCTGATATGCTCCATGCAAACCTTCGTGAACATCTACCAGGGCCCGAGCTAACTCCTCCTTGCTTAAGAATTTTAGAAGCAGACCCTCATGGCTCATTTTAAATAAATCATATCAACCACTCAATAATTTAAAGCTTTATGCCGGAGTTGTTCTCTAACCTTAGTTGACAGATCCTTTAGATGAGTAAATATTTCTATCCTCCAATCAGCTGCATCTCGGCTATCAATGCAAAGGATTGGCTGGTAGAAATGGGTCGATGTATCTTCTGGTAGCACATCTTGTATCTTGATGTGTATTCAGTCAAATTATTAGTTTCTTGGTTCTCTCTTCTTGGCAGACGTATCAGTATTACATCGACAAATCCTCTTAGCAAGGCTTGTTTTTCTGATATAAACTAACCATATTAGAATTTTTACACTCATATTTGCTTGCTAGTTGCCGAATAACCAACTAGGAATCACCAATAATTTGGACGGATTGGGCTCTCATTGACAACAGAAGTCGTATGCCTGTGATCAAGGCCTTATATTCGGCTTGGTTGTTGGAACAAACTTTCTCTAATTCAAACATGAAGCTACATTTGAGACCAGATGGGCTAGTGACTGTGATGCCTAGAACTCAATTGTGCCGAGTGAGCCGGGCTTGGCCTTGCCTGATCTCAACGGAAAGTTTTCTACTCCCGCTTAAGCCCGAGATAAGCCCAAGCGAGCTTTGAAAGTTTGAGCCTGAGCTCAACTCACACTCAAGTGTGAGCGTGAGCTAAGTTTAGGCTCAGCCCAARTAAGGAAAAGAAATTTGAGAAACTTAAAAAAAAGAAAACCTTTTCATTCAACCCAATGGCATAAAAATTATAAATCATTCACCCAAATGGCATGCGTGGATATATAGAAAATATTTAATTTTTTAATTAAATATTACAAATTTCAAATTTTCAATACATGAAAATTATAATATATATAGGTCCAAACTCGAGCTTATCGGGCTTGAACTTAGTTAGGCCAGAGTCAGGTTAAACTAAAATTTGGGCTCCTAATTTCAACCCAAGCTCGGCTCAGCCTAAGCTCAGACAAGGCTCAACCCAAATAAATAGGGTTGAGCGGGACGCTTTCGGGCTGCCCCAAACCAATTGACACTCCTATCATGCCCCCCAGTTGGTTCTAGAACCATTGAAGGTCAACTTCAAAGGCTTTATCCCGACAAAGTTTTGAATTTTCATCCATGGATCAATCGTCTCAATGCAAGGATGTTCAGCCATGAAATCCACTATTGCTTGTCATTTAACGACTCTCAACCGTACATGCTTTAGTGAGAAAGCTGCTAACTTGACTGTCCATTTTATCAATCTTCCTTGCAGGACACGTCGATTCAAGAGAAAAAATACCAAATCTACCTTGCAAATAACATTAATCTCCACCAACAGAAGGTAATATTCTAATTTGGTACAGGCATGAAAGAGTGAGGGGCATAATTTCTTAATTGAAGAATACCTGAATTCTGCGTCATTGAGGAATCGACTAAGGTAGTACATGGCTCTCTCAATCCTTTCATCGTCATCTTACGCTAAAAGGCAGCCAATTGAGGTATCGATAGYAGACACATAAAGTTTCATTGGCTTTTCTCCCCGAGGCAAGGCTAAGACTGGAAGTTTTGTAAAGCTCTGATTAATATGCTCAAAAGCCTTCTGTTGCTCTACCGCCCATGTAAACGTCTTGGCCAGTCATAGTTTTAGCAAGGATGTGAATGCTTTGAGTTTCCCAGTCCAGTTTGCCAAGACACCTAAGGAAATTTATTTTTCTAGTCAGACTTTGCAACTCCTTATTTCCTGGACGCCTGACTTCTAGTATTTCTCTGTCCTTGTTACAATTGACCTCGATTCCTATTTGGTGTACCAGAAAACCAAGGAAGTGCCCAACCGATACTCTAGAATTACACTTCATCGGGTTCATCTTCAAATTATGTCAATGCAACCATAGAGAGGATTTCTCCAAATCGACTAAATGTTGAGAGAAGGTAGTTAGTTGATTTGATGACTAAATAATTAATATATACCTCTATGCTCTATCTAATTATATTGTCAAGAATCATGTTCATGGCCCTTTGGAATATAGCCCCTACATTCTTCAACCCGAACTGCATCACTATCTATTCTAAGAGGCCGATTGCTCCTGGACACCAAAAAGTTGTTTTGTATACGTCATCCTCAACTATGAATATTTGGTAAATATCCATCTATGAAATTGAAGAATGTTTATCCTACGGCTAAGTCAACCAGCATATTTGCTATGGGCATAGCGTACTCGTCTATGGCTAAATTTAGGTTTCTAAAGTCAATACATACTCACACCTGGCTATTCTTCTTGATAACTAACGCAATGTTTAATACTCCCTCAATGTACTTARGCGTCTGGATGAAATAGCATCGCAAGAGCCGTTCTATCTCCTCCTTGACTTTTGGAAAAAGAACATGATTAAATCTCCTAGCCAGGTGCTTATGAGGCTTGTATCCCTTCTTGATGGGTAAATGATGTTCAACCACCACCCTCCAATCCAAGCCGGGCATCTCATGATAATCCTAGGCAAAAAATCTCTATGCTGTTTGATCAGCTCAACCAACTAGTTTGGATGTTCTGCCTCCAACAAAGCGTTAAGTCGAGTCAGCCTGACTTCCCCATAATCTTCAGACTTGATATCTGCAAGAGGATCTTGGGTATAAACCTAGGTGCCTACTTAAGGTTCCATTCAACCTCAAGAACTTGTGTGTCCTCCACTTTGAATGAACCGGCCATCTTTCTGAATTCTGCAGACAATCGGATAAGCTTTTAGCTTGTCAATGCTCCGGATAGTTAACACTTCTGAAGAATGCTCCTTGTTTGTCTGGGCTTTGCCAAACTAGTCCCTTTGCTCATGGTTGAATTCGTGTCCTAAAGAATACTTGGCAAAGTGTGATGGCTGGTATTTCGGAGAATTGAGAATAGCTTCACTCATCTTTATATCAGYTGAGCATGGATTGGGATCGACATTGATAACTTTCACTTGATCACCGTCCTACAGCATAAGCAGTTGATGCAAGGTGGATGGCACGCACTGGTTAGCATGAATCCAGTCTCACCCTAGCAACACAATATAGGTCAACTCAATTGCTACTACAAAGAAAGCAATCGTACTAATCTTTGGGCCGATAGTGATGCTCATGATCAAGACTCCTTCTGTTTGGATGGATCCTCCTGATTAGTCATTTGAATATCAGTATTCATAAAGTCTACTGATGTCTTAACCAATCATTTTAAGGTGTCAATAGGCATGAAATTAAGAATGTCTCCGCCATCCACGAAAACTCGACTAATTGTGTGGCAGCAAGATGAGCTTTGATGTATAATGATTTGAGGTGATTCACATCCTCAATTGGCTTTGAGAAAAACATTCGTGGCTCAGTTAGCAAGACCTCGACTACATGTATGACTAATTTGGCCATAGCCTCCTCAATTGACAAAATATCACCTGTTCATATTTTTCAATTGGAAGGCGGTAGGTTGATGACATTGACGCCTTGATCATCCTGCTTCTCGACCACCTTTAGGTATTCCTCAAGTAGGGCTCTTTGCCTCTATTCCCTTCTCTTTTGCATTTTGGTCTGCCATAAAGGWAATGTTGGAGATGTGCTATTATGAGTTGTTGGGACCTTCAAAGTCATAGCCTAGCCTTTTAGATGGAATTTAATTGTGTTCTCATTTATAATTAAAGCTAATCTCCTGAATATGGAAGGTTTATCATCCAAATGGATGAAAAAGGGTAAAGCATTCTTTCTTGGMTAGGTTGGCCTATTGGATACCAAAATGGGCCCTTCTGGAGTTTTTGCGACTTYTGTATTGACAGGCAGGATTTCTTCTATTAGGGTCAGCTTCATCCTTTGGGTATCTTGGGAGGCCTTTTTCTGCCACTCCATTCTCCTAGTCATGTTGGAAACCGCCATTATGCTAGCATTAGCAGTTGGGAAGGGATTTGTGTCGACTAAAGAAACTTGGGGATTTTTGTTTGAGAAATGAAAACATCCTTTCTAGATAGCCCTTTGAATAATACTCTGAAAAACCAGAAAATGATTGGTACCATGATAGAATGTGTTATGTCACTTGCAGTATCTCTTACCTCTTTAATTCCTCAAAAGAATATATTCTGACCATTCGAAAGTCTGATTGCTTGTCCTTCAGCAACTAATCAAAAATCTGGTCAGATTTTGATAAGTCAAAAGAGTAGATAGGCTAATCTCCTAGCTTAYCTTCTTCTTTTCCTCGCATTGTTTTCAACATGGGATAGGTATATGGTGTTCCTTTCAACAATTCGACTGCCATAATTTCGGCTACCTCATCTTATTTCGAATCAACCATGTTGTTGTTGATTGAGATCGTGGCTTGTCCCCTGCTGAACTTAGCTGCTCTGGACTTTTCCTTGTCCTTGATGACTTCTTCCACTCGGATCACATGGGAGAGTAGTATAGACAAGTTCGAGAATTCCTGCACGATGAGTTTTTTTTTTTTTTCTATTGCGGAGTCATACACCCAATTGCTATCTTGGTGTTTTTAGCTTCTGGGAGTAAACTRGGCCACTTTCCTTTCATTCCCCTGAACCTCTCTAAGWTATCAACCACRTCTTTGTTGTCTTTTGATTGTACGGTCAATGTGTCTGCTATAGACATCTCCAATACGAGTTTATAGAACCTTTCATGGTAAACATGCGCCATGTCAGCCGAGTTGTCAACTGAGTTAGGTAAAGCTAGCATACCATGTGAAAGTCGCTCCAATCAGAGACAAGAAGAAAAGTTGTAGTTTATGTAAATCGCTATTGCTAAGCTCACCCCATTGGGCCATGAATCAGCCAATAATGCTCCATAATAGTTTTTCATCATAATACTAAGTCACCCCATTGGGCCATGACTAAACTAGTAACATAGTAAAAAACCTTGAAATACTACTTGTCAAATTCATACTTTCAAACACATAATAGTTTTAGACATAATAGGATTACAAGTCACTATAACAACTGTGTCTATGTATGGAATGTGCAAGTATTTCACATGCTTTTTCTCAGACATAAATTTTCTATAAAAGAAGATTAAACATAATTGTCACCTCCAGCTCCCAAAGAATTAGAAACTACAATAATTACACTATAAAGACAGACTGAATGACAAATAATTACCGAAGGCGAGTAAGACAAGTCGCATAAGGTGTCCTTTTACATTCCATAGTTCTTTGAATTAGAGATCAGTGGCAACAATCTGCAAGTAAAGAATCTCTACTGATTTTAAGTACAACAACAAAAGTTACCTATAGGGGAAATCCTAGATAAGCATTCTTATAGTCTCCAATAAACCATGTTATTTCTCCACAAACTAAAACTAAACTTTTAAGCAAGAATATTAAACAAGATAAAACCAAGTTTAGAAAATGGTGAATGGTATTCTTAAGTGGATATAAATCATCACTCTCTATTTCTGGAATTGTATTTCTCCCCATCCAATCTTTCTTCCTCCTCATGCAGTCTTTCTTCCTCATTTGACAGCTTAGTTATTTGCAACTATAGAGCAACCAAATCCAGTTAGAAGTTTCAAAAATTATATGGTATAAGTTATACTTAAAGCATTTAATCTAGGGGTAGGCAACTCTGATAACCAAATTAAAAAGAAAAAAGTAAGTGTTATGCACGAACAGATGATAAGAAGAGGCAAAACAAAATATATAGAATCAAGCCAAAGAAACTTCACCATTCATATCCATTAATCAAATTTAATAACGAAAATAAAAATCCAAATTCGCATGAACCAATTTATAAGTCTGTGATTTCCCCTTTTTGTATCTTTGAAATACTTTATATTAGCTAATAAATAATTAATTATAATATGAGGTCGACATAACTGTTTGAGAGTCTGAATTTTTAGCTTATAACATTGAAACCTTGTCAAGATTTTGTTTACCTCATTGTAGACATTAAAAACTTAATTTATTTAATCAAGGTTATTACATAATTTTAGTTTTAATTATTTAATTAAGATTATCAAGAAATTCGATTATTTTGGATCAATTGAAGTTGGGCCATTAATTGAAATTAATCCAACATGATGGGTTAAATTGTATTGAGCTCAGATAGATTACATTCGTCTCATTGTGAATATTATTTAGTAAGGCAGCCCAATAAATAGTCTGATCAATCCAAAATAAAAGGTCTAATGTTATATGTTACTTAGGTAATAAAAAACTCATCCAAACTAGATACAATTGTCCGAAGAGATATAACTTTGTCTACAAATAGGGTACTCCTCAAGACATAATGATACAAACATAAGCTCTTGATAGAAGCAAGCTCTCAACCCGACGTTGGAGATATTTTGGAGAACTGAAGATCAAGAACTCCCTTTAGAAAATATAGTCYAAACTTCACTTTTGCGGTAGATAGTTCATTAAAAAAGATTCAAGCTTTCCTTTTCATATATATTGAAGAAGGTACTTTTTCATTGATGCAGATAATTCGACATTTGAAGCAAACACATCATCAAAGAAGATTCATACTTCCCTTCTTCATTGGAGAATGTATTTTATCATTGATGCAGAAAAAGATTTGACCTTTGAGGTAAATATATTTAGGAGAAGAATCGGAAGACATATTGTTTTAATTTATAATTTTTAGAAATTGTAACTTCCTCAAAAATCAATAAATTATACATTTGTCTCAACTTTTCTTGTCTTTTAATTAGACTCAAAATCTCTTCATATACACCCATAACAAAGAAAACTAGTAATCAACAAGGGTTTTAACAAAGTAGGAAACTATCTTAGTCATCCATTGTAGCTGAAGATGGTCGAAGAAATTTCGCTCCATTCGCCTGAAAATGGCGTGACTTGTCGGAGCTTAATTGGAACTGATATAGGTGCTAGGTAGAAGAAGAAGTAGAAGAATAGGGAATGAGAACTTATTTTGAGCCATTTAGAAGGAATGAAATAATTTAGGAACTGAATTTTAGTTTTTAATTTTTAGTGATAAATCAATATTAAAGTATCATGAGAGAATAGAGTTGTTCAAGTTGTGGGTGGTTTTGGATTCGTCAAGTAGTATTATTCTAATTTAATAAGTTTTTAATTCATKTAATTTTAAATGCTAAATTGAGTTTTCAAACAGATTCTTAGTCTTTTATTTTAAACTTATTTGGTATAATAGAKGAGAAGTCAGTGAAGTATACTTGTCATGGTTAGACTGAAAAAATGAACGGTAGGATTGGTTAGTGTGTAAAAACTTGAGAAAGAGAGAGAAATAATCAAAATATATCTAGATGTATTTTTTTTTTCTTTGCCAAGTACATTCACTTTACCATCATAATATTGAGAAATTATTAGACATGTCAGGAGCATAAATTAGACGAATTTGATCCGAAACACAATTAATTAGTCATTTTTATAATTATTTGCATAATAATACCAACCAAATAAAGTTGCTTCATTTTAAATGCAAATGGGCATGTCTTCTTTTATCACAATACCCCATCATTTTTAGCACCATTATTCGTCAAAAAGAAAAAAAAGAAATTTCTAAATATAAAATATTTCATTCATACTTGCAAACTTTACTAAATAATTGGTTTTTTTTTTTTTTTCTATTTGGACTTATAAATTGTGGCTCGATAAACTGTTTACTAAATTTCTCCTCTCTATTTGTTTTGAAGTCCTATCCAAGGTGGCCTAACTTTCTATCATTTCTATGTCCAATTAGCTAACTAACTGTAAACTAAATCATGGCCCAAKAAATGATGAAAACAACTGTCATTATGCCTGACCTTTCCTGGCCCAACTGGCCTGTTACATTAAAGGGCCTTGGACCGATGCCAAGTTGATCCTAGTGTTTCATTGCTTGAACCTGGTCCATTCTGACCAATTTTGTGCTTCACGACCGTCCAAATTGGGACTTGACGGGCCTGGGACGGTCAAGGCTGCACCAAACCCGGGAGTCACATTTGCCAACTCTTAAGACTTATGATATCCTGAGGTTTAATTTGGCTGGAAGATGGTGAGGAGGAGGGGAAGAGATATATTTAATCTTTTATGTCAAATTTGATTGGTATAAATGGATGAGAAGTCAATGAAATATAGTTATCATGGTTTGATTGAAAAATGAAGGGCAAGGTTGATTAGTTGTAAACAATTTCAATTCTTGTTAAATCATCTACTTTTCGAGGAAAAAAATCTGATACAAAATGAAGCGAATAATCCATTTATATCTATTAACTTTTTCATCTTACATTTAACAAAAAAAATCAAATTTAGTTCCTTTTTCAAATACATGCATCGTACTATTGAGATATTAACGGAAGTATAAATTAAATGAATGATATCATGTAGTCATTATTACAATCCTTTGTATTACAATACGAATCAAATAAAATTAATTGAGTTTAAAGCAAAGGGGCCTGTCTTTTTTATTCAGAAACCATTGGATAATGCAATGCACAAGCAAATGAAAAGCCATGCATGCGCTGGAAAGAATTTGAGTGACGAGGCATCATCATAACACGTGCTTTCTTCAACAAATCCAGCCTTTAAAGATACATTCTTTGCAGATCTTGATCCCTTATCCTTAACCCACCTCCTAATCCATGATTTGTGTGTTCTAATTAAAGCGGGTTCGAATCGTGGAAGTATTTATATTCGTAATTCAAGAAACGAGTTTGATTTCCGAGAAAGTTGGTGAAACCAAATATGAGAGAGAAATTCACTGCGAGAAAAAATGAGAGTTTGATGATATTCAGTTGATGGTAATGGGTTTTGATTTTAATGGGGAAATCATTATGATTGAAGATTTGTATTGTGTTTCTCTATTTTCCTCTTTAAAGGATAAGCTTAAAAAGGGCTTTCCATTTCTGATTCTTCAACCCTTCTCCTCCACGGGCCTCTTCTCTCTTTCTATTTCATATGATCAACTGATTTATAATGATCTTTCATATTCTCATTGCCAGCTGACCTTGCTCTTACTTCTTCCGTCATCTACACATCACCTCTTCTAAGGTATGCCCCCTTTTATCATTTCTGCTTGTCTTTAATTTGTATCTTCATAAAAAAATGAATTTCTGCATTGTGTTTTTTTCGCTCTGCATGGCTTTGATTAGATGGGTTTCTTGGTTTGATAATTCACTCAACTTTTGGGCTTCTCTGATTTTCGATTCTTTTAGCTTTTTCTTCTATGCTGAATCCAGAATGGGAGCATCTTTTGGTTCTTGAATTGGACACGATTAGGGATATTCATCCATTTCTGTTTCTTTTTTTATCTTAATTTTTCTCATCTATAATCATAGAAAAAGAATTAATCCCTTGTGTGTTCTTCCTGGGTGTTTCTGGTAGATAACAGATGGGCTTCCTGGTTTTGATGATAATTCTTTGTAGAACGGCGTGAGATTTCAAAGTGACCTTTTAATATGTTTCCTTTAATAACAGTAAAGCATAACAGTACAACTGAAAAGACAGTAGAAAATTGAATTGCATAATATGGAGGAACCGAGATTAGAGCTATTTAAATCATTATAACTTTGTATGGTCCAATCACGCAGACTATTAGTTTATTTCCTCAATGATTTCTATAAAGCTGCTGATCATGTGAGGCCAAAATCCTTTCCCTGCCGCGTATCATTTTAAGATATTATTAGGTCTGTATTTATTCAGAGAGGTTCAATAATGAATTCTAGATCATGAGAGATTTTCTCCAGCTTTGCAATTTATTATAATCTTGATGTCCAAGAAAATGCAATTCTTGAAAGTAGTCTGAACAGATACAACATRCAAGGAAAATTCGCCTGAACTTTCTCTGTGAATTCTTGTCTTCATTTGATCACATGTATATATGAAAATTAATGAAATTGAATGCTTGATGATATCTGCATCTCTGTCTATACATAAAATGCCGCAGTGGAGSACGATCTGATGAGAGATATCAGTCTAGAACAAACTGAAGTTCTTAATTTCAGCTCGGAATCCTCGTCTTTCTTGTGGTGATAGTTATCRATATTGAGAGAAATGGAAGACCAGGGAGGAGGCAAGGTCACTGGAATCAGGCAGATTGTTAAGCTCAAGGAATTTCTCAACAAATGGCAACATGCTACGCTGGGACCCAAGGCCGGGAACAATGGACGAACGAGTGCCGGCCATGGAGGCATTCCACCTGCAATTAGCAGAAGACTAAAAAGCACTCATGGTTACTGTGATTCGGATGAGGATAGCTGCCATAGCCCTGAACCACCCTTTGATGTTCCCAAAGGATACTTGGCTGTTTATGTTGGCCCAGAGCTTCGAAGGTTTATTATTCCTACTAGCTATCTCAGTGATCCATTGTTTAAAGTGCTGCTGGAAAAGGTCGAGGAGGAGTTTGGGTTTGATCACAGTGGCGGCCTCACAATCCCATGTGAGATAGAGACCTTCAAGTACCTTCTTAAGGTCATGGAGAATCATCAGAGAGAGCAGGCTGAACACAGCACTCCAAATGATACAGGTATCAATTCTATTCTTTGAATTTTCACTTTTTACGTACCATTAATTCGGCTTGAATACTTCCCCATYCCAAATTCAATCACCCAGCAATCAGAGAGAGTATATGTATATAGCTTTTGTTCATTCAGTGGGTGCTTAATCTGGTCAGTAATTACAAGTTGTGGTGATTTTGCAGCTGGAACATCCTTGCCTGTTGAGGAACAACTATGAACACATAAGAGTTTTAGTGATGATCAAAGTTTTTAGGCTGATTTCCTGGTGTAAAGTGAGGTCTCTTTTGTTTGCAAATATGACCTTCTCCGTTGAGTTCTATTATTATCTTTCATGTTCAGAATGACAAAATTAGATAGCTAGGATTTTAGCAAGGTTTATTGGCAACATGTTAACAACTGCTTTGCCCGCTGCCCCTTGATATTACCTTCAGAATTCACATTGATTATTCAATTGATGTTTGTATTGGACAAAAGAATTTTTTACATTGTTCAAGGAAATCTAATGCAATTCTTTTTTCTATTTCCGCTGTTCTGATAGCCTGTTAAAGGACATTTCTTCTTTTTTATCTTATTCAATCTACAATTTAATTGTTCTGAGAATATCTGCATTTTCATAAGCAATGTACACTGGCCACATCCTGGCTATCACATCCGAGGCCCTTGGTTTGCCGGATGACCTCCACAGAAACAGGGTCTCGGTTAAACATCCTGAATTTCCATTATGAGAGGAAGACCTTGTTAAATTACGAGTCAAGCACTAGACTATGAACTCAATCTTGTAAATAGGGCACTTTGCTTAGTATTGATACAATAGCATGTAKGTGGATTCTCTTTCCTTGTGCATGTGCATAGATAATCTTAGTTACCTCTGGAGGACATGCTTGATTCAATAATATTATGGTAACTGGTGAATAGGTGTTTGCAGAATTCATGAATCTGAGAGAGTCTGCTTGATGTTTCTTTAATCCATTAACGTGCCTATGTCCTCCATTTGGCAGCATGTTGTTCTTCAAAGTTGAAATCATATTTCTTAATTAAGAGTGTCTTCTACGTATAATATTCTTAAAATAGTTTACTCCGGCGGCGGAAAGATATGTTTCTCGGAGCTTTTGCAAGAACTGATCGAAAAAGATTTGCGCAAAAGAAAAAGACTAATTTTGTTCTTCTTCTTACTTTTTATCTTCCAAAACCACAAATTAAACCCGTTAACTGGTGAGTGCAAGACCATTAGATAATCAATTCCTCGGGCTTCTGCATGGGATCACTGATTCTCTTGGCCTTGCTGCTCTGGCTGCTCCAGCAGCTCTCGATATTTCTAATCAGACCTGCATTAAAACGGTAGCCATTATACTATAAGAAGTGGTGCAGCTTCCTCCACAGAACAAGAAGACCCTTTTTTCTACATAAAACATMATTAGATAAACAACCAGCAATATGAATTAGTAGAAGAGACAGGCTTTACTGCGATCWCTCAACATCCACGTTCAAAGACTCGGGTCATGCTATTCGGATCATACCTTCTCTGGCTTGGTCTGGGCTCCAAAAAGCTGAATTCGTATTTTCTCTCTCAGACGATAACGAAAGGCCCATTCGTTTATTGCCGAGTCCATGGGCAATTACATAGAAAACTAGTCTGAAAATAGTGGATCTTCAACAGCAATGAGCTGTCCATTTTATAAGAATATGAAAAGGTGACGCATRACRGACAACATTAATTAATAATAAGTAAGAATTCCGGTAGAKGCGGCGAGAGCACATGTGTTTTGGCGTGCTACCTGAATCAAACCCGCACGTTCATTTCTACTCATGCTTCATTTTTGAAGAAGTAGCAAATCGCCCCTCAAAATAAATAAATTAGCAGTCGGATTCCTCATCAATCAGCACCGAAAGAACGAGAGACATAATGTCTCTTTCTGCAATCTGTCTTCTGTAAGGAGAAGTAACAGGAGCCCACAGAAATTGGGCATGGCCAGATTGAGAACGTTGGCGCAAAGTCACATGTCATGTCTCTTTGCCTTGCTTTTCTTGTGTCCCATTTAGACTATTCCTCTCACCACAAAGACGCCACGGTTTATCTCCATCTGTGTCTCCGTGCCATTGTACAGAGAAACTCACCTCAGTTCGAGACGGCTCGAAATGTCAAATATCAAATGATCAAATAAGAATGCATTAGATTAATAGAAAATCAGGATTGAAATATTTTTTCTCTTTGTTTGGACATGGCAACTTGTAACTCTCACATCAACAMATGTATATGCATGAACCCTGATCATCACATATGTCTTCTCTTTACTTTTGTTTTTCTTTCTCATGTTTAAAGAAGTAATCCTATGTATATTTCAGTCATTTTCATGTGATCTTGTCAAACTTCTGCCTTTCTGATCATGAAACAATGAATATGGTGTAGAACCAGATGTCAACTAGGGTTTTTCGGACTGTCTTTCTTGGATTTTTGTATATGTCACTGTGATATCCACCCACTTCCCACTAATTTAGARATTCTTTTTTTATATATTTTCTACTATCATTTCCCACTAATTTAACTAATTCTCTTACTTATATATACATTTATTATTATACATTATTATTTGTGTAACTCGAGAAGTGTTAGAAGATTTACAATTCATTACTTTATATTGTATTTGATATATTTATGTTACATTGAATATAGAGTTATTGTATAAATATTCATTTTATTTTAAAGTAATTATCCTTTTGAATAATATTATGCATGCTGAGGAAGTATTAATTTTTATAAATTTTTAAACAAAATCATGTTTCTAGCTTTCTTTTAATTCCTTGTAGATATTTAATGTTTTGACTAATGTGTATGTCTAATAAATTGTAAATGATATTTTTTGAGTTAAATAAAATTAATTAATTAGGAAAAAAGTAGAAGAAAAATATATTCTAAAATGATAAATAATTTTAAAAAAATTATTCAAAAGGATAATTACTTTGAACAGAAAAAGGAATAATTATGAGTTGCACCCGCATTTTGCCTTGAAGGAATTTAACCATCTAAATGATTGGAAATAAATTTGAAAGGTTAAATTGTTTTAATCTCCCAATGTGGCCCCACTCCCCGTCATTTTCACTGCTTGGCTGTTGCAAGAGAAGAATCGAGATGTGGGGGTTCAACTCTGAGCACTGAAAGTCTGAAGAGTAAGAGTGGTCCAGTGGTCTTGTAAGTGAGAGATTTTGGGCCCACTAAAATACTGTGGGCCAAACCTGCTTATTTTTATTTTGTCTCCTCGTCACATATTTTCGCGCCAATAACTTGGCCCTTTTCATTCATTTTCTATTACCTTTTTCTTTTTCCATCTCAACTTTGTCAAGGGTAAGAAATATCCATTAAGTAAAGAAAAGGCAATTGACCCTTCTGCACTTCTGTGATTGGTCTCCTTGCATCTCTTTAGTGCAAGTCTAAGGTCAATCATGGAAAAATTGAGTTTCTCAATAAAAAGTATGTAAAAGATATTTAACAAATTAAGTTGATTCAATTAATTAAATAAATTTATTTTTAAAATTAATAATTATTATCGTCTCATTTACTAGAGCTTCTCATCATTTTTATATTTCAATGTGCTTTTGAAAATTTTAGCTTCTCGTGTTAAATTTATTGTTAATTTCATTTCTTTCTACTCGTTGAAGAATTTGATAAATTTATCTATTTCAAAATACATGTCAATTTAAATATTTATCGAGTATTTTTTTATCACTTTGCTCCTTAATTTATAAGTCATGTAATTTTTTAACTAGTAAATATTTTTTATTTCCAATTCAAAAGAAAAAGGAAAGTAGAAGAGAGAAAACGAGTTGATATAGAATTTTGTTTTAAAATTTAATGTAAAATTATTTTAATTAATTTTTGTCTTAATAGATTTTAATAATTTATTATCCATCTCTTATAATAAAATTTTGAAAAAGAATAAAAAAACAAAAACAAACGGAGCTAAAGTAAGTAGGACAAATTATGACCGAATAATTAGTCGAGAAAACGATGACACAATTTTATGACACAAAAGAATAAGGTCTTGCAAAAGAAGGGACCTATTACGACGCACCAAAATCAGATTTGGCTGTCCACTTACACGTGGAATGGCCGGGCTTTGCTGACTAAATACGTTGGTATTTTTCTTCCTTCACTCCTCGCCTTAGTATTTAAAGATAAGAACTAAAATTTCATTAAAACCCATTTATTAACTTCTTTTTAAAATAGATCAATATTTTAATTATTCATACCTCAGATCTTCTCTAAGTAAAAACTAAGAAAGATACATATTAAAGGATATTTAAAATTCTTCTTTAAAGAAAATAAATTCATCATACGAAGATTGATCGATTCTTCTAATAATTACTAAGCTAGCCATCCATTTGATTTTTTCTTTTTTCTTTTTTCTTTTTTCTTTTTGAATTCTATTTTTAAAAAAAGGAAGAAACAGACATAGGACATGATTCGGAACACAAATTGAACTGTGCCTCTTGAAAGTCTCTAATCATTTTGCAGCTGTTTGAAGTTGGAAAGTGAAAGGCGTGAGGCGGCTTTGGCTTGACAGAAAATCTCCATCAAGTTGAGTAAATATGGGGAACTCGTTCAATATCTTCCTTTAATTCTTCTACTTTGAAGCCATATGATTTTGCTTCCCACCTTATCAAATAAGAAGAGAAATTATCCTTTTTCTCAATCAATTGTAATATTTTGATTTGGTATATATTGATGATTATAATTTAATGCATAATAATGTTAAATAAATATTTACAACCATGTATTAATTCATTCTTGCATTTAAAATAAACAAATAAACCGATCATGCGTGGTGAGTGGGTTTTCGATGAGAATAATGAGCCAATATATATTTTTATTTTTAAAATATTTTATTTTCCACATAAATTCTTGATCAATTTAACTTTTTTTTTTTTTTTGAAGAATTGACCTATATTAACATAAGAAAAAATGTTACACCGAGAGAGCCAAGASTCGCGTAGCATGGATTCGAACCTCAAGTAGGGAAATTACACATTGCTTAATAATGAATCAAATAATTGTTGATTCTGCCATTTCCATATTTGGCACGCAATCACTCGAAATCAAACGGACCAAGAGATTGAATTCACGATTTGGTGACCTTCGACTTTCAGATTCTCATCCATCCTCCTCCTCGAAGAAATCTGGAACACAAAGTTGGGGCATATTTGACGCCAAATCTGCTGTGCCCAGACACAATCTCCAAGAGCATGAAGCGCTAATTGAAAWTTAATTTAATTTTAAGATGGTTGACCGACAATGAGAAAAAAGAATGCCAAAATAATTAATTCGAAATTTCATCATAGATTAAAAAATTTAAAATATAAAACCTTTAATTAAATTCTTTTTTACAAATTTAATGATCATTTTAAAATTAATTCTTTACAATAGTTCAATAGTCCACTTATAAACTATTGACTTGATGCATGTATATCTACAAAAGAAGTTACAAGTACATACCAAATTATGTCAAATTCTGATGCAGTTGCAGAATGAATGGGTCATCCAGTTAAAAAGCCGCAAAACCCGGTCGTCTTCTTCTCCTCCTTTTGTCTTTATTATCCAGATAAGCTTACCTCTTACTCCGACGCGAATCAACTCCCAAATAAAAGCATACTTCTGCTCGTAACCACCAAAACGAAACAAAAGATAGAAGGACCCCGAGATTATCCAAATGAATACGGACCTCTAATTTCTTGTGCGATCATTTCAAAATTGTAACCCCCCAAATGAATTCATGCTAGTTATAAATCATTATGGTTTTGCACCTCCTATTCATGAATAACAATGCAATTTGATATGATAAATTGCGCGATTTGGCACTATCATGATCAACATAAAAAATAAGTTTTTTTTTTCATCCAATTCTTTTCTTTTTATATTTCATTTGTGGGGTGGAGGTGGATCTGGAGGTGGGCGGTAGTAGGTGGTCGGTTACATCCTTCCGAAGGTCCTTTTGCTATGCCGATGCTAGCACATCTCCTTAGCCATGAAGCATCCCATTTTGAGACGTAAGGTTGAATGCCCCTCCCAACTTGGAAATGAATGTTTTCTTGGACCAACTTTTAGTGGTTTCTTGCTTTGTTAATTACACGTTATTTTTGTCTCAATTAGCTATCTCCTACTTCCATTTCACCGTTAAACGTGCAATGAGAAAGTACATCAATCTGTGCAATTTGGAGGCTTATCTAAAAGTAAAGTTCATCAGTAGAGTGATATCATTAACTTGGATATTTCAGATATTTTATGATAAATTTTAAAGGTACAATGTGATCTACTATACATTAATATTTCGCAATCATATATAAATGCATGATTAATAAATAAATGATTTAGAGACTCAATGATATAAAGAAAGAATGTATTTCTATTGATTGAAATACACTAATTATAATAATGATTTATATGTGTCTTATTGATAGAGAAACAACATACACTGAACTCGAATACAAATTTATTTACGAACACTTCAACCAGCTCCCCTTATTCACCGCTTTGGCCGGCGACATCTTGCTCCATGACAAGAAGGGAGATACCTGCTCCTAGAATAGAATGGGAGGTGTTGGTCCTATGAAGGGACTAGCCACTGACAAAGTTATAGATGACGATCTTCGCTTTTCTCATAACAAAGCGACAGCGACGATAAAGTGTAAATGCAAATTGCTATAACATGGAATATCACATTTCATATGTACAAGTATAAACCGAGCTTTACTTTGTTTTTTCTACTTGACGGTTGCTAAACTTAGTTTAATGATACAATCAATTGCATCTAAAATGGCCATTTTTATAACCCCTCTCTGGTGCAATGGGAAATCTTTATCTGTGTAAGTTCCTAGTGTAGTTAGGGGTGGCAATGGCATCTTGGAAACGCTTTACAGATAATCAACTCAGTTGGACACTTAACGCGTCCAGTGAGAAACAAATCTTTCGTGGTTTCTTACTAAGCAAATCAAGTGTTTGATAAGAGTCTGAGCCAGAAAAATCATAACCAGTGGTTGGTCCTTTCTAACAACAAACACTGGGTGTACGTGCTGGATGAATCAAAACAAAAGCATCTCTAACCACCCAATCATTACAATCCTGAACTCTACACATTAATTAATATCTTGACTTTAAAGAATACAGAATTAAAACAACGTCTTATTGACTTGCTCCGAATATAAAAAGCAACCAGAAGCAGCAAACCCCTTTTTTCCTAAGGTTTAGATGATGGAAAGTTCAAAGGAATGCTGGCACCGGATTACATTAATTAGAATCAAACAAGGGTTTAAAGTAGATTATCTTATGCTTTTTGTTTGGACCTTAATTCTGGTACCAACTCATAGTTAATGTTTCTCAGAACTTTTCTTAACCAGGTTTAAGTATTTGTCTTGTAATGCTCAAGTATTCTTAAGCATGGGTTTGGTATTTTATAAGTGGTTTAAATAACTTTAAATTTAGTATCGAGAAGCTTTATATTGGACTTAGAGGGAGGAGACAATCAAACATTTGTTATGTATAGATAGTCGATAGAAGGAAAGGAATAAATAAAATCCTAATTTATATATTTATTCATATTTTGAGCCATTTTCATCTTCCAATCAAGATATTCTAGTCACTACAAAAAGAATCATAAGGTTGATTTCTTTCTTCTTCATTTCCGTCAACATTTAAAGAAATAAAGTTAGACATTTTTAACTAAATCACTTCCTTCCTTTCCTTCTCCTTTCTTTGTTGTTCACTAAAATATTAATCCAAATATCTAAAAATGTATCTCCTTTCATTTTCTTCCAACTACTTCCCTCTCAAGACTAGTGAGACTAATTCGTTGATTTGAATTGCGTCGCATAATTTGACTCTTACTTACAACACATTATTATAGAGTATTTATTCCTTATTTAGTATGTTGTGTATTGTAATTTGTTCTTRCAATGACGATTGTGTAACATAAATCAACCTTGCAAATAGTATAGAAGCTATGTAACAATGATCATTTGTTTTGGAGTAATTCTTGTCCTACTTGGTTAACCAGCTTATGATGGGCAATTGGTGTCATAGCTATGGTAAGATTAACAACACAAACTGCCTGCTGTCTTGCTGAAATCAGTGGGCAGGCAGGGCCTTGTGACTTAACTTGTCAACTGATTTCATATTTATTTCTTTATACAAAATGACCGGCGATGGACTCATTATATGGTCATCATCATAATAATTATGAYACTTGCTGAAAGTAGCATAATCTTTTGCAGTCATCCCCAGCTGTTTCCAATCCTTGTTCTTCAAGATTTGGATCTTATCTTTCTTGGAACTCAAAACATCAATTCCGTTGCCAACCAAACAAAACCTAAATGGCCAAAACAATGTTGGACAGGTCAAATGCATTCCTGACGTMAACAAACTCCTGCTCTAGTCTATCTATCCGGACGACAATTATATAGCTAGAATGCACAAATGTTGCAAGGTTGTTCAACTTTTGGACATCATATTCCACACGATTATAATAATGAACTTACCTAAATATTTATATCGATAACATTCATTCTCGATAAAAAATTATTCATAAGTTTAATTTATAAAAATTGATTCGATAAATGAATTTCTTTTATGTTCAGAAAAAATATTTGTTAAAGGAAGTAAATGCTATCCATATCCGATTTCAAATAGAGGGTGTGGATAAAGACAAGTTAAAGTTGTTGCTTGTGGGGGGGGGGGGGGATAATTGAGAAAATAAAGAACAGAAAGAAGGATGTAATTTGCAAATAACAAGAATATAGATCTCGCATTGCAATAAAGAATCATGAGAAAAAAACATCGATGGAATAGAAGTACATTACTGGTATTTAATTTACCCATCAGGCCCACAAGATTAGCCGTGTAAAATGGGTTAATCCTCACCGTTGAATGGAACGAAACTCGACTTTCTCTCTCCTACCTTCTTTTCCTACACCGCTAATCATTATTTTCTCTGAAAAAAAATTTACAGCTATGTACCACATGGATGAGCACGCTGAATCAAGCCCTCAGCACGTAACAGTTATTTTTCAGTTACTGATAGTTATTTAACTGTCTGGCTTTTTGTTTTTCTTCAACATGCGTAAAAGTCCACGAGCTCGTCCAAGGACTCCGGTTGAGGATCAGCATTTTCAAGCATCCAAAGCAAATGCTCAAACAGCACAACTTCACAGCCCACGGTGATGGACTCCTCGGAATCGCCGGACCTTTCGACGAGCTCCCGGAAGAGTGGGTGATCGATTACGTCGGAGCTGATGAGGTAGCGCCGCCGTGACTTGCCGACGTAGACAGGGTGCAGGTCTTTGTTGATGTTATCATAAGACTCATCATCAGAAGAGTGGTTGTTGGCGACAATGGGACTGCCGTTAGCCCTGCCAAGCTTGAACGATTGCATTTTCTTCAGCACTGACTTGAGCTTGGTGAGTTTTCCTCCTTTGGCCATGGTACTGTTTTTGGAGCAAGAGATCAGGGTAGAGAACAAAGAGCGCAGAAGATGAAGGAGACAAAGAGAAGGGGTTTTGGAGGTTGAAAGCCTTTGCTTTGCTTTGCTTTGCTTTAGTGCTGGGGGGTTTGAGAAAGGCGAAGGAAGGTTCGCTATTAAAAGGGCTGGGAATGGGGGTTAAAAAGGGTAAAAGAGAACCAAAAAGAGAAGAATATAAAAATGCCACATGCGGGGTCCTCTGTCCTGGTATTGAAATTCTTTCTAAATTTCACCASCCGCATCTCTTGGTTCTGGGTCAAATTGGCCAATTGGGGCAATTTGATTTTTCTTTTTAAGGGTACTTTGGTTGGTAGCAGTTGTTAAAGGGACATGTTTTTGAGAATATTATCAAAAGTAACCTAATTGATTGTGGAGTCAGACAGGGTGAGTTTAGAGTATGAAGGAGATGAAAAGCGAGAGGAACAACATAAGGCTTCGGTAGCAGTAGAAAATGAAGAAGAAACATATGCATGTTCAAAGAAGCCTAGGAGGATATACAGGAATGAATGGTCAAGGGACTGTTTCACTAAATTTGGAGTTCATGTCCTTTTCAGATCATTCAAAGAGATGCTACCACGACTAGGCATGTTATGCGCCCCTGCCACTTAATCGTCCTTTACCCAATTCCACTCTCGACCTAATCAAATCACCTTCTTGGCACATTCGCTCTATATCATGTCATAGTAACAAAGAGAGAAGGATGTTCACCATTCGAACTGGATCAATGGTGATCTATAAATAAGGCAAATATTTAGAACAAAAAAGTAAATTGTAGAAATRTCACAATTGTCTAATTGTTTTGTATTCAATTTGAACCATTAGTATTTGAAATCTTTTGCTTCAACTATTCCGATTTGAGCTGGCTATGAAAGGGAGTATATTTTCCTTAATGATATTATTTTTTCATTCACAAGACCTGAACTCAAGATAAGGAAGATATAATCTTTTACCACCTGAACCAACAATCGCTGGTGAAAAGGTTCACCTATCTAATCTAATCTAATCTAATCCATCACAAATKACCAAATGTTAAACCACTAAAAGACAACCCTAAAAATAAAATTAAGGATCAAGGATCAAGATGGCCAGTGAATGTGCACAAAGTACCAAATTCAAGGATCAAGGTAGCTAGCTCCCTTAGTTCTTTTGATTCAATAACCTAAGCTGGCATGGACTCACCTTAAAGTTGGCATCTATGTTTCTTTAATTACTATTATTATTGCTAACTCAAAAACTTTTCACGACATATTTGGAAATCGCCGCCAGATTAATTTGGAATTTTCTTGAAAAGTTAAAACAAAGACATGAACATTGATTTAGGTAAGGTATGGTATGGGACTAATCAAAACAAAAATTTTGTATTCTTTCAATTATTATTGTTTAGTAGTGAAAGAAAAAAAAAATATATTCACCTCCTTCTATTTCCTTTAACAACAAGAAAGCAATTGGAAGCCCTTGTGAAACAAAACAAAAAAAAAATAAAATAAAAAAATGAAGCAGCTAATACTACCCACCATTTTCAAACAAGGGTGAATTATTAATAAAGATTCTGATTAAGTCGAATTCCTTTTAAGATTGATCTATTTTTTATTTTTACATTCARGAATCACTGCATAATTAATTAATAAGCTGCCAATTTTCATAATAGACAAAAGAATGGCCATATTATAGTATGATTAGTAACTTCATACCGTCCTTAGGATGCCACGTATCATGAATTCCATACAAAGTATAATCCTGTTTTGATCTATTTGATTGTTGCCTATCACAAACTTCAACCCTTGTACATTGTGCATTATAAGTGTACAAAGTACTTCTAATGATAGAAGTACTCTTGATATTTGTTGATTCAAGTGGTAAACATATTTGATATTCCTTAGCAAGGTTTTAAGTTCGAATCTTAAGAGAGTTTTATTCTCTTTATAGGTTTATGTTGTTGACTCTCAGGTCTTGTGAATAGAGCAGAAGAGAGCTTTGTCTCACCTTATGAGTCCCTTCCAATTTGAATTTAGAATAGTTAGAACTAAAGATTTTAAATATTAAATGATTCAAGAAAGAGGGGAAAAAAGAAAAAAAAGATAGAAGTTTTAGAGTAGAATTATTAATAGATAATTATAGCAGACTAATACAAAGTCTAGTCTCCCTGAAATCTAGAGTAAATTAGGGTGAATGGGACCCATGGCCAGCATCAAATAGAACTTGGAAGGAGTTATAAAGGTTATTAGTCTTTGTTCACATTACCAACCATAAAGTGGTTGCTGATTAACTTAACATTTTTCGTCTTTAATTTTTTATTTAATTTCTTTCTTGTTTTTCCGTTCTTGAAAGCGACAGACATGTGCTAAGGGGTTCCCCATCTCTGAAGTTGATTTCATCTATTCTCATATTTTATTTTACCCAAATTATATTTTTTAAGTAAAAAATTAGGAGGTTAACTAAAATATTCTTTGTGATGAGCAACCTCTGTTAACTACCTCAATTTCCAATAATTTCTTTTCTTTTTTAAAAACAGATTAGAGAATAATCAACTTAATTTGGAATCTATGAATAGAAGTAAGTAGGGATTAATTCTTCATTGTCAAACTTTCAGATATTTCATTATTCCTTTTCTACCCATTAATAATTCGAATTTTTCATGCCTTGGAGCTAATAACTCGAGAATTGAATGGAAAATAAGTAAAGGAGGTTCTTTCTTTAGTGGATTTCTTTGGTGCAATTTGGATTATAACATGAAATGCTGGAAATCTTTATCTAGTCATCATGTTGTTCTGTAGCTGGTCCTTTTATATTTGATATCTGAAAGGAAGCAAAATGGGAAACGTTTTCTACATTCTGAGGACCAAATGTGGTCCTTGGAAGACTGATCAAGAAAGCAAAAACACAATTCTACAGCAGTCTCCTCCTCTTACTGCGAATGAAGGCATCATAACATTAAATTCACCGTCTCGGTCAAGTTCTTGAAAGTGATGCATAGGTCTCCTTTGAGAAGAGCCATGTGGGCAACACATGGACGAGGACCGATCTCCTCCTCTTCCTTGACATGCTGATGCAAAAGAAGAACCCATACTATTCCCATGTGGAATCTTATAATCACAAAAYGTCATACTATGTGAAGCCAAAACAGAAATCCTCCTTGTTCAACAAGAAACCATTTATAAATGTTGTCTGCCGATATCATGTAAAAACTGTTTCCTTCATCCCCCCTTTTCTGCTGCATGCAATCAGTTCATGCACTGAAATTATTAGCATTCAGATTAGAGAATGCATACAATCATGACAAAAAGCCAAGCCTCACCTGGACCGGACATAACCTTGTCTGGAATCTGGATTGAAACTGATTAGAGATCACTGATCGTGTTTAATTAGGCAAAAAACACGACTATAAGTACAAAAATGCAGACCCCACATGCATGTTCTCCTGCAGAATTCTACACATATTAATCATAATTATGAACTTTGCAAGTTAGATAAGGTGTTGGTAATTAACTCAAGATTAGGGTATTCAAGATTCCCTTCTAGGTCTTCAAAGGAGCAAGTTCTGCAACAAAGATATATAAAAATGGAGCGTAATGATGGCTAGGTTTTATATGCTGATTTGTGGATTCAATGAGATATGATTCTCCGGGAGAAACACAATCTAATAATGGGAGGATTTGCGTGTAAGGGCAAATAAACATAATCTGGGGTTTAAAGATTTGTTTGCAGGTTTTTTCCTTCATCACTGTATCAGAAGCTAGTACAGTATATTTAGGCTACTTATTAGTGGGTGCTTTAGGCAGCWCATGCATTTAAAGAATATATTCAAGTCAGATCATTGTAACATTATACTTGGATTGTCATGCGATTAGGCCAAAMTGTATTGATGTCTGAATTCAACGGCTTATATTGATCGTCTTTCGTACTACTGTTTCTTGAGTCCAAATGATTGAGATTTGACTGTGCGATCTTAGGTTTGATTTGAATTTTGGCTACTTCTTTGGGAGAACGCTATACTTGAATTAACTTTAAATTGTATGAAGAAATTTCTTTTGTTAGGATGCAGATAAGTCGGAACTATACATATTAATAAATTTTTAAATTTATAATTATATTTGATGAACTTTTGTGTTTTAAATGTATTTTAAAATTTGGAGAAAAAATTAAAATATATTATCAAAACAAATGACTTCTTTATTGTGGAAGTATTGTTTACTTCACTGAGAAGCTAAACCAAGGAGAGCTGGTTCCCCCAAGAATAATTTATCGTGCTAGGAACGTATTGAAGGGGCTTTACATTATTTTTTTTTCCTTTTTTAAGTATTTTTGGACGAGGGCCTTAATTAAGTTATTATTATTTCTTTTTAGTGTGAATGATTGGCATTATTGTTTCTATGTCAATATAATATATTTTTAAGACATTAGCTATTGGCAGATAAAATCCTTGAGACACTATTTGTTATGGTGACATAATAAACTATTTAAGAGATTGAAATGGCACCGTTGAAATGCTCTTGTACTCTTATGTTAGAATTGTTCTATTTATTATAAATTATTCAATAAAAGAAACCACAGAATATGAAGTATATGTCAACAAAAATACGTATAAAAGGTCTCTTGGACCATGTATCCTATCACGGATTCTGGTTTTATGGACTACAAGTTTTACTAAAATGTATAATTTACAATACATATGATATAATATTTACATTTTTTATCGTCCATAAAACTTTATTCGTAATTAAACTTTTGCTTAGAAATGTATTTAGAAAAACGAACTAGTCAATCCTCARTTCCTGACCACAATAAATTGCAAAAGGTCAAATACCCCTTTCAAATTGACTTCATCTCATTCCAAAGGTCCTTAATTCTTCTTTAATTAATGGGGCATAATCCTTCTTAATAAAAACCGGAGAATATTAATTATATTAATTTCTTACGCTATTAGATGCGACTTGGGTCAATCCATGTCTGATTTTAAGATCTATAAGGCCTTCAAGCTCAATACCAAATTCCAATTGTCCATTCTTATAGGCCCAGCCTACAGCCAACAGCCCAACCTAACTGTTTGAATATGGACAAGGGAATCCATGTCCAATCTTCTCCTTCATTTCTTTTATACCCAAAAAAAGGGGTATTTGTTAAACTTTAAACTGTTTAATTTCAAATTAAACGAAATTTCTAGTTTAATCAAAATCATGTTGGCATGATAAGTGCCAAAACCTCTCCAATAAGATCCACCTTCTCATCTACCTGCATTAGGAATCCGTTCTCTCTAAGGTTAAAAATAACTAGTTTGAAATTTTTTCTTTAAATAATATAAAAAATTAAATTCAATTATTTTTAAACTTTGAAAAGAATCCCTTGTCCAAATAGAAAAAACTTTTATGATCATGATCACTTGCTGCAAACTTTGATGGTGATTGTGTATTTCACTCCTTTTATTTAGCAAAATTAAGAAGGGGGCAAGAATGTGGACCAATAAGTATCTAAACCCAAAACCCTTATGAGGCCTTCTAGGCTGTAGCCCACTATCAGTTTCCCATCGTCCATTCTTTTTTCCCTTTTTCTTTTTTTTTTTTAATTTTTGAAATGTCATAATACCCAAACCCAACTATCGCGTTTAAACAACAGCGCTTGCGCGCAAAACTTAACGAACAAGTGGGACCCATGCTCTGGTTGGGAGCCCACAGATCTCACCAAGAAGATCCAATTCTCCCCGTTGCTGTCGAGTGTCAACGGTTCATAATGTCTCGAAATCACAACTGCGTCCCCACCATCTCCACGTCGCCTCTCCCCACCACATTTCACCACCGTACACACAACAGAGAGTGACGCCCACAGACAGCGAGGGGGGTCCGTCGCTTCTCGAGCTTTGCCGCTTCATCTTATCTTCGTCTTCATCAGCTTCACTTATGCACCAGTTCTAGAGTTAGATCAAATGAACCTCGAAATTCCGAATACTTATCACCAACTGTCACTTTCATTTCATCCCCGGAGTCAGAGAAGCCTCTCGATTCCTCATTACCGAGCATGGAAGCGTCGGAAACTCAAAGTCAAGCTCACAGTTTGCAGCAGCTTGAATTTCGATTTCTCTGATTCATCTTCCTTTGGTCATTTTTTTCAGAGTTTAATTTCTCAGTTTCCATCTGCAAATTCTCTCGACTTAATGGCCCCGGTCTTTGGACTAGCAGCCGGTTCTGGGTTTTTCCTCTCTCAATTTCAGAAAAAATCGAAACTTCTAAATGTTTTGAGTAAGAAAACGAATAAGTCAGTTGGAGATTGGATTTTATTCACTAGTCCAACGCCGTTTAATCGGTTTGTAGTGCTGCGGTGTCCTTCGATAACGCTTGAAGGAAGCGAACTGTTGGAGGATGTCAATGAAGGATTGGTGCAAGAAGATCGGCATTTCGTGAGGTTGAATTGTGGGAGGATTCAAGTGAATGAGGATGAGGAGGCGAAGGAGAAGAGGGAGGARRAGTTGGCGTATCAGAGAGTTTGTGTTGGAACGGAGGATGGAGGAGTGTTGTCATTGGATTGGCCGGCGAATCTGGAATTAGTGGAGGAGCGAGGTTTGGATACCACGGTGTTGATTGTGCCAGGGACTGCTAAAGGGAGCTTGGAGAGGGATATTAAGATTTTCGTGTGCGAGTGTTTGACGAGAGGGTGTTTTCCAGTTGTGATGAACCCTAGAGGGTGTGCTGGCTCGCCAATTACTACTTCACGGTAACTCCTTGTTAGTTGATTTCTCTTTGTTCTGTTCTTTCGCTATTTGTTTGTAGAAATGTGCAAGTTGATGGGGGAGAGGATTAAATGTTATTGTGCTAACTGTTTGTTCAATAATGTTTATTCATTTTTCATTGGTTTTAGAGTTCGAAATAAACCTTTTAACACTTGAATACTTCATGAATGGGCCTTACTTTTATAGTGTATTATGTTACTGACATACTGATGGTGGATGCATGATTGTTTTCAAGGGAAACTAAGTATCTAGTTGAGCTGATGATTGAAAAAAGGTTTACTTCGCAAAGATACTCTTTTATTACTTGGCTGAACTTAAAACTATGCCAAAATAAGAAGTTAAAAATTAGAAAGGTAAAACAAGAGAGGTTGTTTTTTTTTTTTTTTTTTCTTTTTTAGTTCATTTTCTGCTTTATGTTGCAAAAGAATTTCCAGAAGGCCTTTTCAAATGGTGAACTTTCTTTTTTGGGATTTTATGTTTGGAAACATGTCTTTAATATCAAAGAAAAAAGCTTAATTCATTTCTGGTATCTTTTCTAGCTCCATTGAAAAAATTATGGTTTTTTCCCCCTTTGTTTCTTTACTTTTTAGAAATGCAGAACAAAAAACAAGAACCTTTCCTCTCATAGTTGGAAGTTCTGGTCAAACAGTTTTTCAACACTGGGTGGATGATTGGAAGTCCTGATAAAGTTCTGGTCAAATATAAACACGGTAACTGTAGAATGGGCATAATCATGTATCTCACTGAGGTTGTACGAATAAAAAGCAAGAAAATAACAGCTATTAGAAAATGAGTAATTATGCAAGTGACTCGTTTTATGTTCAAACTAATAACAAGAGAATGACAGAAGCAAGTATTATCTGTCTTTCCAAGTGGTTCAGAAGAGAAGAATTCATCAAATTTTCCTTCCCAGTTGCATTTTTTTTTTCCCTTTTTTCCCGAGGTGGGCTACTACTATTGGGCCGCTCTTGTTGGAGAGTATAGGCTGCCTTTATGGGCATTCTCTGAAATCTAAATCCTTGGAGAAACAAAGGGATGACAAAATAATAGCTTTTGACAGTACTGCAATATTTTGTTGCTTTTAGTGAATCTTAAGTTATCATTCTGTTTGAAAGAAATAAAAAATATTTTGCAGAGACCGGGAAGGAAGAATGAACTTCTGCTCAATAGATTTATGAAGAGACTGATGGATGGTAGATTTTCAGTTTCTCATCTTTTTATAGGAGGATAGTTATGAGGCTGATGAACCTTTACGTTTCTGTTATAGTATACTTGTTTGTCCTGTGTAATTATTGTAGGCTGTGTGCTTTGAGCTAATAAGCTGATCCCATGGTTTGGCTTACCATTTTTGGTTCGCTACATCCTTAAGCAGCACAATCAGATTTGGAAATGATCCCATAGGACTCGACTTTAATGTTAGCCTTCCTGCTTTAACCTTGGTATATTCATAAAAATGGTTATTTTGCTTGGACATATCAGAGTTGATTAATACATTAAACCAAACTGACCTTAAGTTTGGCTGATTCCTTTGGATTTGTAGTGATCTTCTTTTTGTATTATTTAAATTTGTTTTTTTTTTTTGATTTCTTACTGTTCAGTTACTTAAATACGTGGAAGTTGTTCAGATTTTGGGATGAACAACTTTTTGGCATGTCTTTCCATCTTTTTGAGGTGCTGACATTAAGCAAACGATGAGATCTCTGTGTTTCTTCAGGTTCCTTATTATAACCTAATAGTTGGACAACTTAACTACTTTATTCGTGTAGGTTATTTACAGCTGCTGACAGCGATGATATCTTCACAGCTATACAGTACATTAATAAGGCAAGACCCTGGACAACATTGATGGCCATTGGCTGGGGATATGGAGCAAATATGTTGACAAAGTACCTTGCTGAAGTAGGAGAAAAAACACCTCTTACAGCTGCAACATGTATAGATAACCCTTTCGACTTAGATGAAGCTACCCGATCATCTCCCTATCACCTTTCATTGGATCAGAAGCTGACAAGTGGATTAATTGATATATTGAGATCCAACAAGGTAGTCATTCTCATAGGAAATGCCTTTTTAAACTTGTTCTCCCCCCTGCTATGCTTCTATCTGGGAATGAACTTCAAATTGTGAAAAAATATTTGTGTAAGAGAATAAATGTGTAGTACATAAAATTGGGCCCTCCATTAGTAATTATGACAACATTTAATTCATGAAATTAGGAATTGTTCCAAGGCCGTGCCAAAGGTTTTGATGTTAACAAGGCTCTTTCTGCAACATCTGTACGAGACTTTGAGAAAGCAATATCAATGGTATCTTATGGTTTTGAGGAGATCAAAGATTTTTATGCCAAATCTAGTAGTCGAGAGATGGTTGGGAACGTGAAGATTCCTCTTCTTTTCATACAGGTTTTATTTTGTTCTTTTATATTTATTAGTTCTTGATTTGATCTGGATGCTCATTTCATATGTTAGATACCATTTGAGATGATGGTGTCACTCTTTTATGCAAAATCTGGTCCTGAACTGGCTTTTCAGGTTTTCCATGTAATGGTGGTTTTGGTCAAAATTTTCTTCTATCTTAAATATCTGTAAAGCAGTGGAGCGATGCATACCTTAATTCCGGTTCCCTGCTCTAATACTTTCTACATGTTAAAGATCCTTTGGTTTATATATATATATATTTTTTTTTTTTTTTTGGGGTGGGGGTGGGGGTGGGGATGGGGATGGGAATATTGTAGGTTTCTTCGTGATGAATCCTAAAATTTTCTTGCTGCTTATATCACTATGTTATTGTGTTAATCAAGCATCAACAGCGTCAACCCATTTACATGTTTGTTTCCATTTCTGTGGAACAGAATTTCCTGGTACACCAATAAAGAATCTACTCTAAATTTTGGCCTATCCATAGATATACTGGTTCGTTTGTATGAGTTTTTCTCCCCTGAATTCCAATGGGAAACTTTTTTCTCAAAGGTCTTTTGCAATCTTATTTATTCACTCTAGCATGCTTTCATGAATGTAGTATCTGTTGGCACCATTGCTTTATGTAATTGCACCGTAATAAGATTGACCGATATGTATTTCTTCTGTACTGATCAGAAGGATAATGGGACAGTTCCTTTGTTCTCTACTCCACGCAGTTTAATTGCAGAAAATCCATTCACTAGTCTTCTATTGTACTCTTGTTTGCCGTCTAGTGAAACTACAAACAGGAGATCAACTACATCATGGTGCCAGAATCTCACAATTGAGGTAATAAGTTGAACAAATTGATTTTGATAATATTCATATTTAATTTTTGGGATAAAATCTTTCTCCACTTCATTTTTTTAAGCAAACCTGGGGCGACAATAGTATGAAAAATATCCACTTCTGTACTTTTTACAAGAGGTTAACGGGTATGTGAATTGATATTGCCAGTGGAACAGCATTGTGAAGCAATCTTTTATCTATTGTAAATCACAGAGAGTAGACTTATTTTGATTCGGAGTAGAGATTTCCCTAAAACAGGATATGCTCTGACGGTTAGTCTTAGAGAGGCTACAAAATGCATAACACAAATAGCATATGCAACTTCTAAGTTGTATGTAGCTAATTTGGGTTGCGCCATCTTTATGTATTTATGAAGTATACATACACTACCTTCGCATAATAAAAAGACAGAATTTTTCCATCATTCTTTATGGCATTAGAAGCAAGTTCTTCACCAAGTTGAATGTTTTTCATCTGCAGGTTATCAGATTTTTTAATACAAATCAAATGGTTGGCTTTTCTCCACTTTTTTTTCTCCTATACATACCAGAGGAGTGCACCTTTGTTGGATTAGTTTTTGATTTCTCGTTTCATTGATTGTCTCTGTGGATGTTGGAACTTAGTGATATTATAAATTGGAAGATTCGTTTGGCCAGATCCAAACTAATCAACATACTTCTTCTGGTCAGAGCAGCTATTTTTTTTTTTTTTTTTTTGGGGGTTTTTTTTTTTTCTTTGAATAATATATTGTTATTTGTACTATTCATACTTGGTGATATTTGTCAAATTCATTGAATGTAGTGGCTTACAGCTGTAGAGCTTGGACTTTTGAAAGGTCGACATCCACTTCTGAAAGATGTTGATGTTACCATCAACCCTTCAAAGGGTCTAGAGTTGGTTGAAAACAGAGGATCTGATAGCAATGACAGAGCAGACAAACTCCTCAATCTTCCAAATAGAGTAGCTTTAGATGCGAAATCCATTAATCATTTGAAAGATATGTTTGAAGGTGATTCTACAATGAACTTGCATTCGAAATCTAAAAATAAGTCTAAAGGATATTTGCAGCTTGAAATTAATGGATTGCAACTAGAAAACAAGAAATCTTTGGAGCAGAGTGGTGCTGTTGATGCAGAGTTAGTAGAAGATGAGGTAGCAAATCCCGTTAATAGTGAAAGAGGTCAGGTGCTACGGACTGCACAAGTTGTAATGAACATGCTAGATGTGACCATGCCTGACACACTGACGGAAGAACAGAAGAAGAAGGTTATGCCCCTATACATTTTTGTATGCAAATCATGTTAAGGAACCTATCATATAACATCTTTGATCAATTAGCTCATCATGTGCTCCACGGCAATATATATGCCACTGCTAGCTAATGGTGCACATTAATTTAAACCTTTGAATTAACTTGTTAGTCCGCAGCTCTCACTAGGTTTGTTTCTGTTAAAGAGAACATGATAATCTTTGGGATCCTCAATACTTCTGTTAACTAGCTGCAGGTCCTGACTGCTGTGGGTCGTGGGGAAACATTAATGAAAGCTTTGCAAGATGCTGTTCCTGAAGAGGTTCGTGAAAAGCTTACAACTGCAGTGTCCGGAATCCTTCATATTCAAGAATCTAATCTGAAATTTGACAAACTTTTGAGCCTTGGGCATATTCAAGATGCAGCATCAAGATTGAAGTCCAATGTCCAAGAAAATGCTGGAGGAAAGTTAATTGCAAATGGTGGAACTGAGGATCCTCAAACTTCAAGCGAAAAGAGGGCTGATGAYCTGACAGATGGCTCTAATAAGAGTCCACCTAGCAAATCTGAGACCTCAGAACCTGAGCTCCAGGCATCAGAGGATTCACAAAAATCTTTTGACTCGAAACAGTCCCAATCAGTGGAAAGTCATGCTATTGATATTCCTGATTCAGACAAGAAGGGGATGAATGACTTCAGAAATAATGAGGAAAATGTGGATATTTCCAGAGAAAGAAGTGCTGCTTCTAATTACAAGGATAATGGGTCTGAAATAATTGTGAAGCCTGATGGGACTGGTGGTGCTGATGGTATAATTGTCGATCATCACAAAGAGCATGATAGCGGAAAAAGTCAGACAGCCATGAAAGAAGAGAACAGTAACAAGCAAAATGAAACAAAAACTGTAGAATCCCCTGTTGACCAAACTAAGACTACACAATCCTCTCAGACGGAGGATAAATCACCAATCCCTGCTTCCACTGCCGAGGTCCAGATGACAGAAATAGAAGGTGCTGATAACTTAAAAAGAGAAGAAAGAAATCTGCAGCAGCCCGGTTCAAAGCAAGATGGCTCAAATCCAAGCTTTAGTGTTTCTCAAGCATTGGATGCTTTGACAGAGATTGATGATTCTACCCAAGTTGCAGTTAACAGTGTATTTAATGTAATTGAGGGTATGATTACCCACTTCGAGGAAGGAAGAGATAATGAAGATGAAGACAAGGCTAGGGAGAATGAAACTGAAGCAAAAGAAGAAAAGAATGGATATAAATCGAAAGACAGACATGACGCCCAAGATGGAAAAGTGGGCTTGGTTAATGAGAATCAATCCATTAATCGGAGCAACTTGGAAGAGATAGAGGAAAAAAGAAATGGTAATAGCATGCCTTCGGACAGTTCAGATGATATTTCTTCTTCTAATGAATTAAACTCCGAAGAACAATCCATGAAAGATTCTATTTTATTCAGAGATCATACTGATTCATTTCCGGAAAGCTATTCAAAGAGTTACATGAAGGAAGAAAATGGATGGAAGAACCATTTGGATGGTGGTAAACTTTCATCAGAGAAGTTGGTAACATATTTAAATGGCAGATCTAAACAAGGTCCACTGTACATTACAACAAATTTATATGGGGACCCACTCTACAAGGAGTATTACCAGAAGTATCTGATATCTACGATGAGGGCTACGAAATCACTAGACTTAGATACAACCAGAGCTTTATTTCTTGACTACTTTCCAGAAGAAGGTCAGTGGAAGCTTTTGGAGCAAAGAGAGGATAACAATGACATTGTTGATGATATTGAAACTCAAGACGAAGGTAGCAGCAAAACTGAAACTGATTATTCAGAACCAGAAGGTAAAGGCGATATAATTGAACCCTTGTATGTAATATTAGATTCTGAGGGACAAGAGGAGCAAGTTGAGAAGGGTAAGAAGACAAACAGAAGTGGTCATGTTAAAATGGATGATGATACTGAGGATTTTGTGCTGTGTGTTAAAAATATTGTATTGGATACTTTGGAGGTAGAAGTTGAACGAAGGGTAAATGCAGCTGACATTGAGGAAGTACAGCCTAAGCTTGCCAAAGATTTGGAACTCATCGCAGATGCTGTTTGTCTGTACGTTGGACAAGAAGAAGAGCATGTATCAATGAATGGCAAAGGTCGTGCTCTGGAGAAATTAGGCACCGTCAATGGAGAGCATATTATTACARCTATTTCTTTGGCCTTCAAGGATACAACTTATTTGAGAAGAATATTACCACTTGGTGTTGTTGTGGGCTCTAGCTTAGCTTCCTTAAGAAAATATTTTGGTGTAGGTACAGTGAACTGTGATAGCCAGAGCGAAGCTGTGCATTCTGATCAAGTCAGTAAATTAAAAGAGATTGATCATGCTCAACCAATTTTGCAYGTAGCTGATAAGATGCTTTAYGAGAAAATATACGAGAAGCATAAATTAGATAATTCAGTTGATAAGGACAAAGGGCAACCTGAATCAAAAAGTTCAAATGGCAACACTGTTATGGTTGGAGCTGTAACTGCTGCTCTTGGGGCATCTGCTTTACTCGTCAATCAGCAGGTCTTGATTAACTCTAGAAACGTATTCTTAATCATTGTGGTTTCACTTGTACCTATTGATGCACTAGATGAGTACTGCACCTCCTTGATGTATCATTCCACATAAGTTAATGAATGCCTGGAGAGTCATTCTTCTCCCCATGCTCTGTTCACTTGAGGCATCTTTTTGGGCACTTTTTGCAGAAGAACCTTAAACAATTGATTGTTTGTTGACAAAACACCACATGCACAGAATGAGAAAGATCACAAACTGACACAGACACAGATGCATGAAACCACAGATAGATATCTTTTTGAAGAAAAATGAAAATCATAATGGGTTTCCTAGTTCCGTTGGCAATTAAATTGATCAAACATATAAATCATATAAGATGCCTTCACTTTCTGAAAAATTGTCCTCTAATATTTTGTGATCTTTGTGCATCAAGAATGCTGAAAATAATGGATCGTTATCCAAGCCCTTCAAGGATAGAAATAATCACTATAAGGGCAACAAGAATGTCGAAGAATTGTCGGAGGGCACCCAGAATAACATAGTCACAAGCCTTGCAGAGAAAGCTATGTCTGTTGCTGGTCCTGTGGTACCAACAAAGGAAGATGGTGAAGTGGATCACGACAGGTTTGATTGTTTTGGTTTTTGGCTCTATCTTCCATCTGCTTAAGAATTAACAGTATTTTTCGCTCCTGGAGAGTCGCTTACTTCATTTTTCATAGGCTTGTGGCAATGTTGGCAGAATTGGGTCAAAAGGGAGGCATTTTGAAACTTGTTGCTAAAATGGCTTTACTTTGGGGTGGTATCCGTGGTGCAATGAGTTTGACCAACAAGCTCATCTCATTCCTACGCTTAGCAGATAGGCCCTTGTTTCAGAGGTACGAATGCTCCAATTGATTCTATTTTTAGATTCACAAGCTTGGTGTCTGTTGCTCTATAGATTCTTTTGGTGGAAGTTCGACAACAAGCTTCTGAAAATCCTTAACTGGGTTTGCCTTTTTCTTGTCTTCTTTTTTTTTTTCCTGGGAATACATGAATGCAGGAGAATATAGAACCCCCACACCCCCAAAAGCAAAAAAAAAAAAATAATAATAATAATAAAAATAAATAAATAAACCCAAAAGAAAAAGTTATGTAGGCACGTGTGACAATAGATTCATGAGAAATCATAATTTTCTTCATGCTCTTTACTTGGACAGCTAGTTGCATAGAATTCAATAGGTGGGTAATACAAATCATTTAAGCCTAACACATTTTTCTTCTGGTGGAGTCGATAGCACTGGGTATCTGGCAGCAGAACAAAATTAAATGGCTTAGTATCCCTTCTCCACACCCGATCCCTGATCCCTACACCTGAGCTCCTTTCCTTCTTAACCTGATGTTTTACTGATATTCAAGTATTTACCATTTTGCAGGCTCCATATCATCTATTTCTAAAATTAAAATCTGAAAGAGTTGTGAAAAGAACAAAAGAATATCATAGACATTATCAGCTTGTATATCTTGTTAATTTTTTCTGACTTGACACCATTCTTAAGCTTGCAAATTAAACTGTTGCAGAATGTCTTGCTTACATCTGCAGCCGTGGCAAGCAAAAGTTGGTTTTATGTGTTACTTGTCCAACCTAAGACACCGTTAAAAAATCTGATTCTCTATCATTTCTCATCATATATAGCTAGTGAAGATTCATCGGTAACCTTGAAGGTTCCTGAAGTTGAACTGCACTTTCTGTTCATTTTTAGATTCAATCACCCTGTTTGAAAGACTCTAGGGTTGTCAATCCAATGAATGCATGTGATGCATGTTCTGTTTTTCTTGTGGTTTCTTCATCATTAGTAGGTTTGGTTTTTGTACTTTTTCAGGATATTTGGGTTTGTTGGTATGGTGCTTGTGTTATGGTCACCCATTGTTGTTCCATTGCTTCCTACACTTCTGCAAAGCTGGGCAACACATAACTCGTCGAGAATCGCGGAGCTTGCTTGTATCGTTGGCCTCTATGTTTCTATTATGTTGATGGTTGCATTATGGGGTAAAAGAATTCGTGCATATGATGATCCACTTGGGCAGTATGGGCTGGATGTGAATTCATCATTGAAGGTACTGTTTTTGCTTATTTGAGATATGGTCCAAATATCATTTTTTGTACTCTAGAGTTTTGCTTGCGTGAGCTATTGAATGTTTGTCATTGTCTGGTAATTTGATTATGGCAATTCAAACCTTAAGCTGAAGGTTCATTACTTAATTTCTTTTTCAACTGACAATGACAAGCAACAGCAACACTGACCTTTGATGTGCAAAATATTAGTCATTGACGATGGTATCCTTTAAATACCAATGAATAATTATTTCCACAAGATAGGATAGGTCCCATCTCCATTCTTCCTTTTTTTTTTTTTTTTTTTTTTTTTTTGGGGGGGGTGGGGGTTGGGTGGGGGGGGGGGGGTGTGGAGAGAGAGACTCTTTCCATTGTAAGAATCTTAGAGAATTATTTCTCTTCTCTACCATTAGTATCTATTTTGAGAATATACTGTTTCATTTTATGGTTAAATGTCTATTTCTCAGATCAATATTTTCTGGTTGATTTTAGCATTCCAATATTGCAAAGTTGCTAAGCTGGAGTTTTTCTCTTGAACTTAATAACTTCCGAACCTTGCCTAAAGCCAAATAAATTAGGAAAATATATAGTTTCAAGTTCGTGGTTCACCTATAAAGTCAAACCATTTATATTGTTTGGGATGGATTGAGTAATCAATTTGATGCTGCCTGCACAAATAGTACAGAATTGTTGAACTGCAGGATAATTTGTGCAGCAACTTACACCCCAAAGCTTGTGTCTTGGCTTTACAATTTTTCTCCTTGCAAATTTGTTTGGCGCTGGATCTAGTCATTCAGAAAGCTTATATGTTTTCTTGCACTTTCATTTTTTGGTCGCAAGTTCTAAAGTTGAGTAACCATTTCACTTGCATTCTTAGCTTAAGAGAAAGCTCATTGGTGTCTTTTTTTTGCAGGTCCAGAATTTTGTGACGGGTTTGGTTGGAGGAGTCATGGTTGTGTTAGCCATAAATTCTGTAAATATTTTATGTGGCTTTGTACAGCCATCTTGGCCTACCTATCTTCCTTCATCATCTTCAGATACTGTTAGATGGCTTAAACTTTTTGGGAGAGCGCTTGTATTTGTGATTCAGGGACTTTTTACAGCAACTAGTGTTGCTGTTGTCGAGGAATTGCTCTTCAGGTCCTGGTTACTTGATGAAATTGCTGCTGACTATGGGTATCACCGTGCAATCATCATATCAGGGCTTGCATTTTCGCTGTCCCAAAGGTCTGTGATTATCTTCGATTTTTCTTCCAATGTTAATCTCCTTACAATGTTAAAGAATGAGTAGATGAATTGTGGGGTGATATTTGCAAAGATTTTCCTAATGTGTGTGTAAAATTTAATAGAGATCTTAAGTGGGAAACAATTCCTAGTTTTACAGTGCTGCTGCCACTTTAATTTAATATAATCTACACGGCAGATTTTAGATCATCTCTTTTGCTTTCCCTTCACCTTCATGACATTTAACTTAAATCCATGCATATGCATTGGAACCAGCCAATACTGTCCTGCTCAGTTAATATATGCAAAGGCTGCTTCTCAGATCATATTTGCAGCTATATATGCCTGCTCCTGCACCATTTATTTCATCTCTCTCGCTTTRTAGTTTAAATGGGGATGGGTCATGGGCAGACACTTGTATGCTTGTGTTTTGAATTTTATTTATTTATTTATTATTATCATTTTTTAGAGGGGGGATGGTTCTTCCACTGCACGTGATAATTTCATAACATAAGCCTTTTTGATTGCTTCAGATCCCCATGGTCTATACCCGGATTATGGTTATTATCAGTGGCTCTGGCTGGCGCTCGAGAAAGAAGCCTAGGCAGCCTCGCCCTTCCAATTGGATTGCGTGCAGGAGTACTAATATCTAGCTTCGTCTGGCAAACAGRAGGCTTATTGACTTACCAACCAAAATTTCCAATATGGCTAGCTGGTTCTCAACCTTTTCAACCTTTTAGTGGGGTTGTTGGTCTTGCATTTTCTTTGTCAATGGCAATAATGCTCTATCCTAGTCAGCCTCATCACAGGAAGGAAGCAAGCGGAGTCATCAGAGAGTAATAAAAGAGTCTGTTGAAGCGAGTGAAAGGAAAATGATGAGGTTAAATTGGCGCTTCACAAGCATCAAGGTCGTACTGGAGAAGATCTAACATGTCGGTTACCAAGTGTTCTGTATTCTGCTGGGATGCGTCCTAAGTGTACAGATAGAAGCTCCTAAATGCAAAGAGGAGAGAAATTTTGTAACAAATAGGTGGTATATGTAAATACCGGTTCACTCATCCTGTTCTCCTTTTAATTCTGTGCATGACATATTTCTATGCTTCTTAAGAAGTTACAGCTCAGAGGCAGAGATGTAACATCTTCCTGTACTATGTGAGTGAAGGGTTACCAACAGTATACGAAGAATGGTCACTGCGGAACTTCCAGCTGTTAAGGGGAACTTTTATCTTGTGAAGGCAGGACTGAATTAGCGGTAATACATACAACACAACAAGTGGAAATGTGWATATAAGGAGATGAGATATTGTAGAGGTTGCTTTGAAATGAAAAGCTTCTTTATGTAACTCTTATCCTTTTGTTCATTGAACTTGGGAACTTGTTATTACATTACATTTGTCTATACTTGTAAAAGGAAAAGCCCCATCTGGATTACATTTTTTTTTTTKTATGTTCAATTTGTGGTGTCCACAAATCAAATTGAAGAAGTGACCTCATCCGTCATTCTTCCTTTATTCACAATTTACTGTTTAATTAAGATAAACTACATGGTTGGAATAGTAACATGTTTTTGGGATAAGGTAAAACCGAATCAAAGGTGGGAAGCGAAACAGGTTATGATGGCATATCATGCTGAAGTGGAGAAAAAAGGAAGCATTACGTATATTCACATTTCTGAACTCTTTAGCAAGTAGGTCTATAATACAAGATAGGTTCATCGACTACTTAAGAGAGGAAAAACTCCGGACCTTAACCAGTTGTCTGCTCCGTGCAAGAATTCCTCAACAGTAAACTGCCTGGCTATGTCTGCACTGCAATTCTTTCTATAACCTGCCCATGTAACTCTTTTGCTTGTACTAGAACCAGGGCCTGAGTTCATGTACTCAATGTAGTCAATGGTATCGAGAGTGCTGTACTCATTCCAGGTGAACCATCCCTGCGGATCTATCAGTTCATCTAGATAGCTATTCATGATGATAGTCCTCGAGAAATTCCTCCACGGCCTGCCTAAAAACGTTGAATAGTTTTTCCAATCTGCTGTTGTAAATTCTGGTGCAGCCTTTATAGTGCAATTCTGCAATGAAATCCCAGTGTTCTGGTTTGGATCCCCCCTCCCTTGTGCTGTGATCATGTTCTTCTGGCCGGGACCTGGTTTACGGACGAGAATGAGACAGTTCTTGAAAATTGCTGCTGCATTTCCAAATATGAAGTCGATGGTTCCTTGGATTGAGCAATTCTTGTAAAACTGACGGAGAGAGTGTGCATACAGAGTGTCCTGATAAGAAATCATCTCGCAGCGGTAGAAAGCAGCATTGGAAGTTACCAATACAGCTACTGCCTGATGCTTTTCTGGACCTGATGTATTGATGATTGTCAAATCTCTGGCTATGAACTTGTCTCCAATTACAGCTGCAAGATCATAGTTCAGATTATTCTTTTTTTTCTTTTGAATGAGCATATTATCTAATAGGAAATTAGAAAAGGTTACAGAAGTAATGTCCAGAAACATACTGAGAGTAGCTGATGCAAAAGTTGAATACCCATCCACAATATTTCTTGATCCTTTGATTATGGTTTTGTTCATTCCATCACCAATCAACATCAGATTAATCTTCTTTCTGGGAATAATCACATTCTCTTCGTAGGTTCCCGAGTTGATTCTTATCACATATCTCTTCCTGGTGAGATTTGGTGCCATTGCAATTGCCTCATTGATGAATGTGTAGTTTCCACTGCCATCAGAGGCTACAGTTACATTTGCAATGATTCTTGTTTTATCTTCTTGAACTTTTGTTATCAACATCCTCGGGTCCGGCGTAGCTTCTTTGCCTCTTACATTCTCCATATACTTGATCATGGCCAAGCAATTGCTGATCATTTGAGAGATTGGAGTGAGCAAAGTTTGAAACTGTTCTTTGAAACCTTTTTGGCCGTCCAAAAGAAATTCTTCCAATTCAGAGAACCCATCAATGCAGGTGTTCTCATTAGTCATAGCTGCACTCAGAAGAGTTTTGAGTTTACCATATGATCTGCGTATATGGCCAAATGATGAGGGAAATTTATGCAGGGCGTCAATTGCTTGTCCAAGTTCATAAAGAGTTTGATCAAGCATTTCAATGCAATCTCGGTGTGCATTCTTCTCCTGTGAACTCAAATCTTGGTTTTCAAAGAGATCCATGATATCCATTCGGGTACTCTTCACAGAGTTTCTGGTTTGATTGATTACGAACTCAAGAAAGTCATGGAATGTCATGGTATTCTTGGAGGTTGGAATCGATAAGATAGCGTCAAAACACAAAGGAGAGTACAAAGTCTCCGTGCAAGCTTTCTTGATAATTGGATTCAGAGGTGAAAGCGAAGAAGGGGATACTGGCTGATAAGAAGGGGATATTGGCTGATAATATCTTGGACGGGACGAAGGTAACAAATTCTTGAAAATCAGAGCAACAAAAACAGCAGAGAATAAAAGGAAAATCAGCAGCACTATAATTGCCCCCTTCTGCGCAGTTGTGAGATCCATCGAGAACCGAGAGTTGTTCATTGCGGCGCTGCGCCCAATTATGCTTCAACTACACTCTAGACGGAAGGATTTAGCGGCAATAGGGATGCGGAGATGCTCGTGTCTCTCTGTATGTGTGTGTTCCATGGGATGTTATGAAAGAAATTTCTTGCACTGCTAAAGGATAGAAATTTGAATTTTTATTTCAATTGTCAAATCAGAATGACAATTTTGACAATTTTGTTGCACTACCCAAAGGATAAGAAAAATGGAAAACAAAACTTACACCAAACATCCCAAATAAACAAGAACTACTAATACTAACTGCCATGATCATAGCCCCTTTACAACATTTCCAATGAAGGGACTAACAAGAAAACCAAAAACATAAGCCTCTTCTTTACACCGTCTCAAGTCTTTTTATTCACCAACTCCAGGAACTTCACTTGGACAACCCAGAATCTTTCCCTTCATTTACTCAATAGCCAATGGAACAGTTTCAGCCTGGAAAACACCAAGCAATAAGAATATGTTTAACATATTGAGCTTAAACCAAAGTAGGAATTAGTTTGAAGATTGARAGGGACATCAGGRAGAGGGAACTCACCAGCTTGCGGTACTTGAGAGCGTAGAACATCTCAAGATAACGACGGATCTCTTGGCGATCCAGCTTGGAGACATATTTCCAGAATCCATAAACACCAGCTAGTGTCAATAACCGGTCCGAGTAAATTTGCCATGTGTACCTTGAGATTTAAGAAACAGAACCTCCAGTTAGCCATCAATGATTTATCGCAATTCAATAGTCAATATACAGTAGTAGTTTCTTACTTCTCCTGAATACGCTTCAGGCCGCCCTGGGAAATGGCTTCCCAGTAAGAAGGCTCTTTCTTGCTCCTTTCGAAGAAGTTGATGAGGACTTCAGAAACCTGTTCACCATTATAAGGATCAATGTGGAAACCAGATTTTCCATGAACAATGATTTCAGCAGGACCACCATGGATGGTAGCGAATGTTGGCAAACCACAAGTCATGGCCTCAACAACAGTCAAACCAAATGCTTCATAAAATGCAGGTTGCACAAAAGCTCCTTTTGTGTCAGCAATGTAACGGTACAGTTCACCATTCCTCACCCTGTTCATCTGGGAAGAAATCCATCTGAATTGGCCATTCAAGTTGTAGGTTTCTATGAGCTCATACATCTTTTTCATCTCAGCCTGCTCTTCCAAATCTTTGGATTCCTTCCTTCGGTCTCCACCAACCACAACAAGATTGACCAATTCCCTTAGCTTAGGGTTCTTAGCATACCATTCAACTAGTCCTGTCAAATTTTTCACACGGTCCAATCTTGCCATAGTGAACAAGATGGGCTTTTTCTTGTCCTTTAACACACATCTGCATATAATAATATGTTGGTGAGAACTAATCCATTTCTCCAAGACACGAGGTAGTAAACTAAAGTGGAAAAATATCAAAACTTACAAGTGTTCCTCATTCTCRACTTCACTGTAAAGCAGCTCCTCGATTTCAGGATGGAGAGCCGTCAATCTCCTTTCCTTCTCCGAATAAGGGAAATAGAGGTTCATGTCAGCTCCTGGGGAAACAATGTTAAATTTTGGATCGAACACATCAATTCCATGAACAACTCTGTACAATCCGGGCATAGTGAACGCCATATGGCTCTCATACTGTCCAACAGTATCCTTGCTGGAGAAACAAAGCAACAGAAATCTAAGTTACTAGGATAGGAGAAAAAAGACTTAAGCCGAGATTTAGAGAAAGATGTATTACTTTCCAGCRATTTCCTGGAAAGTACTAGTGATGATGAAATCAGTGTGATTCATAGCGATAAGATCGGCTGTGAATTGGCATGAGAAGTGGTACTTCTCATCAAATTTCTTCCAGTAAATATCTGAATCAGGATACTTTGTCTTCTCCAAAGCATGAGCAATGGTACACTGCCAAACATAGTATTCGTCAAAGAAAGTTATTTTCATATCTCTGAAACAAATGAGCTAACAAATGAGAGCAAAAGAACATGAAACAGACCTGTGTTACACCTAACTTGTGAGCAAGTAAGGAGGCAGCAAGGTTACCCTCACTGTAATTACCAATGATTAAATCTGGCTTGGCCTGCAACTCAGCAGTAACTTCTTTTGCAACATCCTGAGAAAATATAAGGCAGAAGTTAAGCACATGATTTTCCATAATTGTATTTCGGAAATCCAGATTTTCCTAAAGACAGAAAGCTTGTGTCACCTCAGTGAAAGTTTCCATGTAAGGCCAGACTTCAAAGCGGGAGATCCATTTGCGAAGAATTCCCTTTTCGGTTCTGAAGGGGACTCTAAGTATGTGGGAATGCTCAGTTCCAAAAACTTTCTCGAGTCTTTGACCACAAGTTGTTCCAACTGCATCTGGTAGCAGCCTAGTTATCTGGAAACAAAATGAGATTGTTGATCAGTTCCTTTTAACCAAGGAAGTGCATACTCGTGGAGTAAAAAATGGAAAATAAATGCGGCACTAACAATGAGAATCCGGGGCTTGATATCAAGTCCTTGTTCCTTTATCCTTTTAAGCATCTCACGCTCCAAGGCTGGAACTTGATCCAAAATGTAGACAACCTGCAAATCAAGGAAAGATAAGTTTACAGATTGAAGCACTTAATGTGGAACAAGAATATTCGGTCAGTTATGCACCTGACCGCCAGTGTCGGGATAACCCAATACATTTTCTTGGGCAAAATATCCATGCGGTGTAAGAATAACAACATTGAAAACCATAGGAATTCTTCCCAAAAATTTCTCAAGAGTGCATGAATCAGGAGCCTCTAGAAGATCTAGAAGCATACAGATCATCTCCAAAACACGCTCAGCTTTATCACCCCATCCTTTCTCCAATCCAATTTCTTGGAATTTGTGTTCGAATTCGGAAAATGGAGTTCCTGAAGGGAGTGTGGTCAGGTACTCCTCTGCTTTCCTTAGGACAGTTTGAAGAGTATTTAGGTCCTTAATTCTGTCATTCAGCATCATTGTCTGCACAAGAAAATCAAATGATTGACCAATTGAACGATTCTACAATTCAAATCTTATTACACAAGTAATATAACAACCAGAGCATCGCAAGCATGATTTTGATTTCACATCCTATTTGTATAGCATTTTATATCATATTTGAACAGACAGTACTATATTTCTGCATGATGATGTGATACCTTGCCCTTGTAGTGGTGTACTCGGAGAAAATCAAGAAGAGGAGCCATGCTCTCCTTGTCATGAAACATTTTTGCAGAGAGGTGCCTGTTAAGGAATTCAACTCCATTGCCAATGGACTTGGTAAGAGTTGGCTTAGGAAAAGATGCAGTAAATGGTTCGAAATCCAGCTCGAGAACAAAGTTGCCATTTTGGCTGCATTAGCACAAGTAAAATAACTTAATGAACAACAGCAAAAATAATAGATTAACAGTAGTCCATCATAATCTGAAACTGAAGTTTACCCTCCATCGACAAGCTCTTCTTTGAACTGCAGGTACTCAGGCACAGACAACTCCTCGACAATGAGTGCATTAACATTTACCCGCACATATTCCCAGACACCAGGCCTTAGACGAATTGCAAGTGCAACCCAGGGAGGCAACACAATTGCTTCCTGGGGAATGAAATAAATACAAAACCTTCAACAAATTTATACAAGTACCAACTTAGTTTAGAAACTATTTAGCAATTTAGTCATAAATTGAAAACTAATTTTACCTGTGTGGACTTCAGAACCTCTTCAAAGGCATGCTCATGCATTTTCTGTTTCTCATCTTTGCTGATTGCTTCAAACTCAGCCAGAAGCTGGTGAGGCTTCAAGATTCCTTTTCCATGGCTTTCGATCCTGCGATCCATAAACCATACATGTTCAATACATTCATTTCAACTCCTAACCTGCTCTATTTAGCCCTGGTAGTGAGTGATCAAAGAGCAAGTCCGAGAAATCGAACAATTACCTTGAAAGAAACAACAGAACCTCATTGCGGTGAGCAGCCAGAGTGGCATCAAGACGTTCGCGGAGGCTGTGAACACGGGTCAGAACACGCTCGGCCATGGCGGTTGATTAAGCACTTAATAAACTCTCAGACAAKTTTCAACTGTAACAACAGATATCYATTAGCATAGATCCCAGTTTATCCAAAAACAAAGCTTATAGAAGGATAGATTGAACAAAAAGTCAATGAACCACCTACTTTATCCAATCTAGATTGTTTAAACAATTCAAAACCTAACACCTCGGACAATAGCATACCAACCCCTATAATGACCTTCAGATTTCTTCTTTCTGCGAGCAGTAAGTTACATTTATTACATCATAGAACAAACGTTAAAGTCTATGCGTGACAACCAAGAATCAACAAACGGGTAAACTAAAAATTCTGACTTTAGAAAAGAACACAGTAAAAGTAGTATACATGATTTATTCTGTTCTTGCATGTCTTTCCAACACAAAGAAAAATGCTTATTACTCGGGAACATTGCCAAAGTGGCCTAAATTTTTCAAACCCGTGCTCAGATCTGAAGAAATTATGCACGCAGGAAAAATCCAATTCAAGATCTATTCTTTATAGAAATTCCTCAAACGAAAGCATTAACGACTAAATTCAAGAGTAGTGACGAAAGAAGGTCATAAAACCTGCAACCAAGGATTTCCGTTTCAAGAGTAGCAGAAAACAGAGGATAGAGGATAAGTGAAGGGGTTCAACAGATTGGTGATGATCACAAAGAAATTTGGCAGCCGTTACTAAGAAAAATAACACTAAAGGACACAACTTTTCAACAAAATCTGCATGAACCGAAACAATTTGACATGCAAGAGAGTAAAAAGATCCAGTAACGGAAGAAAATCAGTAAAGCAAAACAAGGAAAAGCAGGGGATATCAGCAGAAAAGACTTCAAGTGCTCACGTGAAGAACAAGAAAAGCAGAAGAGGAGCACAGTGAAAAATGTGATGAAAATGATTGCAAATTTGCAGTGCACTTGGGATTATAGTGACTTCGAAATAATACAGAAGAAGATTCTCAGTCACCCCCCTTGCCAGACAAGTTAAATTTCCGGCAACGGCCGAGTGAATTGAAATCAGAATCCGACATAAATATTCAACAGATTTCAGTTTCAGTAGTAATTAAATTGCAACCAACTTCTCCACCAAGAGATTTCTTATTTTGCCTTTTTCTCGCCATAGATGAGAAAAGTGAAGAGAGAAGAAATCCATGCCGAAAATTTTGTAATCTAGCAATTAAGATCTTCAGAACCGACAAATCAGTTGGTAGCAACTACGCGGAAAACGAAATTTTCTGGTACCAAAACACTACTGAAGGTGAAATTTAAGATAAACCCAGAAAATCTTTCCATCCCAGAGGAGATCAAGAAAGTTTTCAAGTAAGATCAACCCTGACATGCAAGTAAAAATTGATGACAGATACAAGATGAACTTGCCTGCAACTAAAAATTGCAAAAATGTGACTTGATTTTTACCTCAGAAAAGAAAGCAGGAACTAATGGGAGAAAAGATGGAACAAAAGAATCAATAGAGAGAAAGTAATGAAATAAACCAAAAATAGTAACAGAGACACGGTCTCTAACAAGAGAGATGAATAAGTTCTTCTAGTGATGGTGAAGAATGCAAGCTAGGAAGGGCCTTTTATATATGCCAAAACCCCCAAAACAACAATACCAGTAGCAGTATTAACTATTAAGCTATGATGGTTTTGGCCAAATTTTAAGCTGAGTGGTCCTTGGTTTTTGAGTTCTTCTCAAGAAAACCACTTTTCATCATCTCCACCCTTGTTTCAATGTACAACTAATCTGGTGGACCTTTTTTGTTTATCCCTTTTTCCCTTCTCCCCTCTCTCTCACACTTCATCTTCTTCCATAGCCTAAGCTTGACTAATATATTAATTTTCTGCTATCCAAATCCACTTTTTAATCAAATATGGTTTGTCCAGAATCGTCCCTTACTAGGTTGAAAGAACAAGTAAAATTATTTGGAGCGTCTCTGGAAGATCAATGTACGCAGTACTCAGATTATAATATTACAATTAAATCATATTTAATTTACTCTTCCTTGACTATGTGTATAGTATGTATAATACTATGGTCGTAATACTTTCATGGCGCGTGAAAGATTTTGACGTTGGTGAAGGCTATGTGTCCTTTTTGGGACTCGTAACATTTTACGAACACTCAAAGGTCGATACAATCAGAGGAGGTCGTGAGAGTTATTTTAGTAAGGGACCCTGAGTCGGTTGCTTTGTATCCTAGAGAATCGGATTTCTAATTTTTCGATATCTCYATAGAGAAAAATTGTACGGTAAATGAGTTTTAATATATTATTCAAATTCAATTATATGAAGCAATAAAGTATTCCGGTATTGGTAAAATAACAATAATTAGTAATAATTTTAAAATTTTAGGTTCTTTTTTATGACAACTTTTCATTTAAAATGTCATTTATTTTTATTCTTAATTTGAATAATGTGTCTTAACTCAATCAGTAAATGTGAATTTTAAATTTGTTAGTKATGAAGTAGCTTAAGAAAACTCACGATTATGAAGAGTTTAGAGTCCCACATAAAAAATCAACTRTCCTCTTCAAACATCACAACCTCTATAAAACAAGAAGTTAAACATGATCTTAAATGTTAGGAATAATATATATACATATATATTATATTGTTAACTATTTATTTATCATCTTAGTGTGTATTATATAATCGATATATCAATACATACCACATTTATGGCACCCACCTCATCCTCTTCTCGTCGAACGTCCTCCTCAGCAAAGGTGCTACCTATAGACCTTATCGCACCTCATGTTGAAGAAGACACCATACCCATCCCAGACCTTCTCACGCACCTTAAGCAGCTGGATTTTCTGCGCCAAAGAAAAGGAAAAGCAACCACCATAGAGGAATCTAYAGACCAATCCGCCCCTCCCCCATATCCTTAATGTCGATTGTCAATCAACACATGTACCTCCAACATCACCTTGGGACACCATGCTCGAGCAGCTACAACCAGTGGACCAAACCCTCCCTAATTGCCCCTGGGCTAACTTGGCACCTACCTTCCCTATACGCCAAATGGTGGGGATCCTTCATCAATCACATGCTCGCAACAGTGCACGCGAAGGCAGAGCCACTTTCCCAAACTCCCATAAAGACACCACACCTGAACAATAGGACCAAATGATGGAGGATAAAGTTTGTACCATGGTACCACACTTGGCTCCTCGACTTCACAATGGAATATCATCCAACACAATCTACTCAAAGAAGATTATCAGTCTGTTGCATTATCAACTTCGTTCAAAATGCCGAAAATATCCTGATATGATGCAACTACCAACCCTCTTGTCCACCTAAACAATTTAATGACYCCGATGATCATGGCTTCTRCCTTGGATATCATTCTATGTCGTTCCTTTCCCAGAACGTTATCCAACCAAGCTCTACACTGGTTCTGAGGTCTTCCGCCAACTAGCATACACAACTTCAATCAAATGGGTGATTCATTTCTAGCCCATTTCAATTGTAGTTCTCAACACAAGAAAACCATTGGCCAACGACTCAATATTTGACAGCGGAAAAATGAGACAACTAAGTAGTACCTTACYTGCTGTAGTGTTGAAGCTATGGAAGTCCCTAACCGATCTGATGCTCTATATATCCAGGCCTTTTGGCACGGGCTTAAACCTGGACATTTATCTCGAAAGCTCTCCAGCTCCCAACTTGACACAGTCTAATCGCTACTCCAAAAAGTTGGGAAATTTATTTCGGGGGAAAAATCAAAAAGCTAAACAAGAGCTGGAGCAGGATGAAAAACAAAACACACCTTGTAGAAAACYAGACCAAAAGACCTCGACTACCAGAACATGGGCGACCTCGCCCATATGACCAACCCCTAATTTTGGCCCCATAGTTAACCACCACAACAACTTTCCTAGATACCAACCTCCCCAAACACATTCCAATCCGGTAGAATTCACCCATCTCAACGCCTCCCGATCCTTATCCTTCAGCAAATCGAGAGTTTTGGCATTCTTTGCCAACCCAAGAAGTTACTGGCCACTAATAAGGACGTAACAAAATTCTATCAATGTCATAAGGATCACGAGCATGACGCTAAGCATTATTACAACCTTAAATGGGAAATCGAGGAAGCAAATAAAAAAGGTCATCTGAAACATTTCATCCAAGCATGCGTTCAAAAGTGCCTACAAGAACAGACCAATGACATCACCTCAGACGACCAGGTTCCTRCCTTGTTGATAAGACACCGATGCTTGGTCCTCCTACCAACCCAGAGTCATTCATATGATATCTTCAACACCCAGAAAATGTCGAGAAATAGATCATCACCAATGTTCACTGGTCCTTACCCATAACACAGCCCAGAACATTGTTAAGCTTATTTTGGCAGTTTGGTTAAATGAACATTGAGCCTACTCATGTCTTTCCTGACCACACACAACTAGTCAGCTTCACCGGAGATTCTACATTTTTTATCGGGAAAGTACAACTCCCAGTCATAGTCACATAGAGCATACCCATCATTCAGTAATTTGTGGAATTCCTTATCGTGCCCACGTAATCAACTTATAATGTCATCTTAGGATGTCTAGCCTTAACAGGACTTAAAACCCAAATAACTGTCCATGACAATTGAGTCACATTTCAGCACGACCTACAAGATGTTGTCATCTCCGGTGATCAACCCCAACCAAAGAATGTTATGCAATCATTCAAATGCCTACCACTTAAGAGGGCAACAGGATTGAACCAGCCACAGAATTAGAAGTCGTACCTGTTACTCCTCAATTGATTGATACGGTCAAGCTCAGGAAACATTTGTCTGACCACATCAAGACTCCATTGATCACTTTGCTAAGTGAATTCACTGATATCTTTGCATGGTCCTCTGTCAACCTCGGTATAATACCTAAAAATATTRCCGAACRCAAACTCGRGATCCCTGCAGATGCAAAACCATCTAACAAAAGAAGCGYACTTTTGSTACTGCCAGAGCATTTGTCATCAATGCTAAAGTAGCCGACCTCTTGGCTATGAGCATCATCCGGCCGGCCCAGTTCCTGAGCTRGCTGTCTAACCYAATAGTTGTTCRCAAAACTAATGACAGATGGCAGATGTGCATTGATTTCACCAACCTTAATAAAGTTATCCCAAAAAAGCCATTCCCTTTGCCCTGCATCRATCGCCTAGTGGATGCAACAGCTAAACACAGTGTCTTATGCTTCCTAGATGCCTACAGAGGTTACCACCAAATACAATTGGCCAAAGTGGATGAAGAAAAAACCTCATTTGTCATGGACCGAGGTTAGTTTTGTTACCAAATGATGCCCTATGGATTGAAAACCGCATATATAGATTTTCAAGAGATACTTAACAAAGTATTTTCACTCCCAAATCGGTCATAATGTCGAAGTGTACGTCGATGAGATCCTCATAAAATCCAAACAATCAGCACTCTCTTGGCAGACATTAGAGAAACTTTGCACACCATGCGCATATTCTGGATGAAGTTTAACCCCAAGAAATGCTCATTTGGTGTAGAAGCTAGCAAGTTTTTAGGATAATGAACTCCCAAAGGGTCATCAAAGCCAATCTAGAGAAGATTAGTGTTGTACTGTCATAAGACCCCCAAAATCAACAAAGGAAGTGCAATGTTCTACTGGATGCTTTGCTGCCCTCAGCCGTTTTCTCTGAGCAGGCAAGAAACTGCTTCCTTTGTATAAGTTTTCAAGAGCCTAACATATTTTCAATGAGATCATGGGTGTCAATCTGCTTTTGAAACTCTCAAATTGTCCCTAACAAGACCCCCTTTACTCACTATACCATGAATAATAAAACGCTATTTTTGTACATGTATGTCTCAGAATTTGCCATTAGTTCAATGCTCTATTCCTACAGAGATCATTTTGTAAGGCCTATCTACTATGTTAGCCACATATTACGAGGCCCTGATGAATGATACTTGGTTCTAGAAAAGCATTTTTTAGCATTAATTGTGATAGCTTGCCAACTTTTACCATATTTTCAAGCCCATCCTATCATAGTACTCTCTTACACTCCTCTAAGGCAAGTTTTACACAAATAAAAAATGACTGGACGATTGATGAAATGGTCCATGGAACTTGACGAATATCATATTGACTATCAGCCTCGAAAATCATTCCAAGCTCAAGCCCTGTCTGATTTTATAGTTGAATGCATGATTTTCGACCTGACTATTGACCCAATCCAGACAATAACACTAGTACAAAGTTGGACTGCTTACGTAGACAGACCAACTGGAGAAAATACGAAAGGAACAGGATATTTACTCATTAGTCTTGAAGGAACCGAACTCCCATACGCCCTCAAATACTCTTTCGCACTCAACAATAATGCATTTGAATGTGAATTTGTATTAGCCGCTTTACGGACAGCCTGATCACTATAGGTCCACAATCTTGTGCTCAAAAGTAACTCTCAATGAGTACTCGGGCAAATCAATGACCATTTTGAAGCAAAAGAATCAAATATGCAAAGATACCTTACGAAAGCTAAGTCCTTAGTTGAAGATTTCGACCAATTTCACATACAAAAGATCCTGAGAGCTCAAAATCAGCGAGCAGATGCATTGTCTAAACTTAGCTTCGAGACTCCGCTGGAGGCCAATTGGATCAAACCACTCGGATGTCGTAGTATCGACGAACCCAACCTCTAATGTATAACAGAGTTGGATAACTGGATGCAACCACTTATCGACTACATTTCCTATGACAAGCTGCCGGTGGATGCTAAGGCAATCATCGAGCTACCAACCCGCAATAYGTYGTCATAGAATCTCAACTCTTACGATGATCATACACATGGCCTTTGCTCAAATGCTTAACACCCGAAGAGGCGAATTATGACATTCGGGAAGTTCRTAAAGGCATTTGTGGTACACACATCAATGCTTGCAACCTAGCAMAAAAAATAATGCGAGCTGGTTACTACTAGCCCAAGATRGAGTMCGATGCTCGGCATATAGTAAAATGGTGCAATAAGTTCCAGATACACTCTAACACAAATCACCTCCATCTGACCGAGTATCAAAGTCTCAAGAATCCAATTCCCTTTGCACCAATGGGGCATGAAACTARTAAGAACTTTCCCCAAAGCATYCGATAACAGAAAGTTTAATATCGTTGTCGTAGATTACTTCACTAAATAGGTCGAAGCCGAGCGTTGAGTGCCATCACAGCCAGGAAAGTAAAAGAGTTTTTTCAAGACGATGTCATCTATAGATTTGGGATTCTGAGGATTTTCATCATGACAATGGCAAGCAATTTGAAGCACCTGAATTTCAACAATTTTGTCATGAGCTGCAAATTGATCATCGGTTCACTTCTTTTGGATACCCACAAACAAATGGGCTGGACAAGGTCACTAACAGAGCCATCGTACTTGGTTTTAAGAAAAGATTGGATAGCCATAAAGGAAGATGGGTAGAGGAACTCTCAAATGTGTTATAATCCAACCATACTACCCCCCATTCCCGAACAAGTGAAACACCATTTGTCCTGTATTTTGGAACAGATGCAATTTTACCAATGGAAATTCACAGTCCTAGACCCCGAGTGCAATTCATGAATCCCAACAATAACTCATAGAAGTTAGCGGAGAATCTATTTTTGCTAGAAGAAGCCCGAGAAGAAACAACTAGGAGAGAAATAGCATACAAACGTGCCCATGCCGAATCATACAATAAGAAAGTCCACGTGACCTCCATCGTTGAAGGAGACTTTGTACTCTGAAGAAATGAGGTTAGCCGATCTGAACCAACCGAAAAGCTTGATCAGAAATGGAAAGGTCCATACGTCGTTGCAAGAAGTCATGGCAATTAAAGTTTCAAGTTAAAGGATTATACTGGTCAGGAAATTGCAAGGATGTGGAATGCTTAGAACCTCAAGAAGTTTTACCCTTAATTGATAATGTTTAAATTCAATTCCTGTAAACCCTTATACATTGATCTTTATTAAARAGTGTTCTTCTCCTTTAATTAGTAATTGCAATGTTTTTAGTGATTCTTTATTCAGTCCTGTACGAAATATTTAGGATACCACACTCATTCTCAGGGTCACCTAAACAAATAATCAGTCACGTAATCCTGTGTCTATGAAAAAAGAAAAAATAACAAAACAAAACATAATAAGAAAGAGGGATATAGGATACGARGAATTGGGAAGAAACACACCACAAACTATCTATACATGAYATCTGTGTACCCAAACGCAAAGTAAATATAACGCTAAAAAACTATCCCTAAATAATTAGTTATCATGGTCAGTAGTGGTCGCTATTCACTGGCCCGTGGAACTCCACTGAGTCCTACGAACCAACAGACTCAGCCTAAGCATTTTGCCTCCATTGCTAAACCTCGGTACCTCGAGGAATGT
>MEJB01000009.1:3328521-3377380 GCA_001752375.1 Rhazya stricta
CAGACCCTACAATGTTGGAAATATAAGTAAATGCAGAAAAAGATGTTTTGGTAGGCCTAATTGCATCGATTACGGTAGCCCTTTAATTTACAACTACGAGATCTAGTGATCAAGACGTATACCCATAAAGGGTCCCTACTTATTTAGGTCAAGCAATACAAATTTCGATGTTATTCTAATAAAATAAAAATTCAATTAATTAGAAACATCACATCATAGTTTGATGATAGGTGTCGGTTTAAATCACAAATTTCATACTCTAAATTTTTTAGTATATTTTTCTATTAAAATTCTTATTATATACTTTTATTATCAATCAGAATACGTTATGTATATATTATAATGATTTTAATTTTCCTTTATTTTAGAAGTTAAAAAATAAATGTACGTTATGTATATATCATTAATCTCTTCAATTCTCTCCTGTCTTAAAAGCTAATTGATACAGTAGAAAAGTATACTAAAACATCCGTTATCACCATTTGGAGCCAACACATTAGAAAAGCAAAACTGTTGTCAATTACCCGTTTTGGCCATAGATCTCTTTGGTGAGCAAATTCCTTTTCACAAATCTAAACTTGAAARGTCCTTATATAATGCCAAATGGAGTCAACCCCACAAATGAAATTAATAACATCCTCATAATTATTCTCTTTACTAAATGAATAGATTATTAATAAATCAAAACTGCTTAGCGAATTTGTTTTATCACTTTATCCACTGCATTATTTCGAAACTTCCAATAGTTTTTTGTCCTAGTTTAATAATTATAAGGACATAAATCTAAAGGTGGAGTCTCCCAGAAATGCCATTATGAGGAAATTAAAATTAATCTATATAGATTGATTATCCTCGTGCAATTTAAATATAACCATGGATTGTACGATCATCTTATCCAAAACATTTTCCTTCTTTAATTCCAAATATTCTAAAATAATATATATTTTTATAATTATAATAATACATAGTACTCGGGGCTTCCCATATTAAATAAGTAAATGGAAATTTTGTGGCAACGTAATGGATTATAATCAGCGTGGTCCTGAAGCGACAATGTCCCCAGCAGCAATTATTTTAAGCATAAGCGTGTTAGGCAAATATATGGATTACATTCTTTAATAGAATAAAAACAATAAAATTTTGAGGTGGCTGGCAATMACAATAATCTAAAGTATTTAATTATTAAGTTAATAGGGATTAGTGTTGCAAAGTAAAACAGTGGACAAATTTGATGGTTTGTGGGACGATGATTTCGAAGGATGACCAAATGGCTTGGCTATTTGTTGTTGGGCACTTTGCTTTTCCTTCAAGTGTCTCCAAACTCCAATCTTCTATTGGTTGTAAAGTTCTTCCAATTCTTGATGAGTTCTAATTTGACCCATACGTAAATGATTTTGTCTTTTTTTTTTTTGACACATTTTGTGCATGATACTTAAAAAGGGATCAAATCTAAGGTGGTTGGTTTATGAATTTCTTCCTTATTTACGGAATGTAATGATGGGTCTTTGTTGGATTTATGAAGAGCAAGTTGTGTTAGGAGAGGATGGTTTTTAGCAAGAAATATGGGGAAAAGGTAGCGTAGGAGCTAGGAAATGAGGAACCCCAAGGCCTCACCCATTTAGCAGAAAAAGTGAAAAACAAGTCACACTCAGATATAGTATTTTGTAAATCAAGTAGTAACTCTAGTGGCCGGGGCAAGCGTCTCCCCCTTCTATTGTAAAATTTGCCAAGCCAGGATTAAAAAAAAAAAAAAATGCAAGAGAAAATATGGAAAAAGAAAAAGAAAAGTCAGCAGTCCTCGAATTTGGCCTTGAATTGACCTTTTTTYGGTGGAAAATTTGAATGGTTGAATTAGARTTGCTTCTAGAATGTATATTCTGCTATTCTTTTTTCTCTTTTTTTTTTTATCTCTTTCTTGAATATTCTATTTTTTGAGGGATTTCTACTGCGTCTCTTTAATTCCTCAGTAATGCTTATAAATTCTCTTGTCCACCCTGCCTCTTTTGGCAAAGTGTAATCTTTTCCAAAGACAAATTCTCTTCTTCCTTTCCCTTGGCTAACCACCATGACATAGTTTTCGGAGTTCAATTTCTATATCATAAGAGTATTAATTGGAGATATATAAATAGTGCTTGGATTAATATTGAGAACTGTCCACTTAATGCTTCTYGAGATGAAAAAAAATAATTGAAACCRGATCTTCTTCTTCTTTTCTTTAATTCGATGAGRTAAATAAGGTTAAAAACAAAATATAACGTGCATATGCTTCGTGTTCGGTCATTGAAGAGTAATCTGAATCCCTTATCTTTTGAATAGTAGACAAACATAGGAGAAATTTCTCATACTCGAGATCACACAGAGAAAAGCAAAATAGGACTTCTTTCTTTGACTAGTTGAAAACTTTGATTTTGAAATTAACAAACATTTACTTAATTAGCCGCTATTCGATACGTCAACAGGACTCTGTTTGGACACCGGGGACAAGTATGGACTCATAAACAAAATGATATATTCCAATTATTAATATTCAATTTTGATAAATTAAAATAAAATCYCATATTCGATCATTRTTTTATATTATCGTACTAAAAGAGTTTTGAATCAAATTTTTTTCTTTGAATAAAAATCAGACTCAAGCACGATAAATCGAATTTATTTAAATTAATCTTACCCAATAACGATATTGAATTAATTTAAAAAATAAAATGATACTTTTCATAAAGAATTATTTGTATTATATAAAATTACATTCTGACAATTCAGCAATGGGCCTCTACATCAATGGGTGAAATATAAGCCCAATAAGTGGCATGGCCATAAATGCTCGCCGACAAAATAGAATATTATCATTTTAGCTTTAGCATTTATTCTTTATCGGTTCGTTATGGGCCCTTTCTACTGCTGGGCTGGTATGAATAGTCGATTTACCTGTDTACATTTCGTTCATCTTTTACAAGTATATTTAGTAAGTGATAAATTATCAATTTAATAGAATACATAGATTGTTCTTAAAAAATAAAAAAGTAAATAAAATGAAATATCATTGATCTACTCTCTTCTTGCGGTAGGATTTGGAGTTGGAAAATCTAATACTACGAGGACCCCGGCGATGGAAACGTAATGCTCTGGAAGGCTTGTTCCTACAATGGGACAGGGTAGGAAATACAGAAGATTCCCTTGCCACAAGAACCACGAGTGGACAATTGATATGGCATCAGGAGACAGCTCTCTGCCCGGACTGCACTGAGGGTGGACATAGCTTTCATGGAGAGGAATAGCAACTCCAATATGGTTAGAACACCTGGGTCTTTCTGGAACAGTTTGTGGCCGGTGAAAGTTTATGCGCTTACGTCAACCCGAGAACATCTGGGAAGAAGATGCTAGGTAGAAAGTGAATTGTTGCCTTTCTGCACAAAAGCAATTTAGGTTATGTAGTTATGCCAGGAGGATTTGGAAAAGAGCTTGTCTAAACATGCAATGGGCGGTCCGTGCATGGCATCTAATGTCTGTGGGAGCTGGTTGTGAACCTGATCATGAATAGCCAACTAGTGGATGCACATATCAGAGGAGGAAACACTGGTTTTTGCAAATAAGTAGTATCTAGAGCAGTACCGAAGAGCTTGCTGATCACAGATACCATTAATTGCAGGATTAGTTGGACCGTGCTTGGAGGTTTTTTAAGTTTGCTGAGATGATTSGTCAAGTCTCCATGACCAATCTATTAGTAGATCTGGTGAAGAAAGGAACGAAGAAATGAAGATCTTATCAGTGTAAACTTAAGCTAAACTAAGTGAACATTACAGCTGCTGTCTGTTTTCTTAGGTTAGTCACCTCAACATGTTTGTTTATATAATCACCCTCTCTTAAGATAAGATCATATTTGATTTGATAAGAACTCTTCTACTCTCTTTACAAACCTCTTAATTTATATTAGTGATATAAGATATATCACAGAAATTAATTTAAGCATTCGCCAGTTCACTTTAAAAATACTCCAAAAATAAAAATTAAACAAACATTATGTGCGTTTTAAGTTTCAGAAGAACTTTTCTTAGATGACAGTAAACATCTGATTTGCTATCTAATTCTCCTTTTCTCTTCCCTCTCCATCCACCCCCTTTTTACCATTTCCTTTCTTTAATTTTATGTTTTATATTTTATATGCTCCTCTGGAGGTTTCTAGTACTTGTTCTGGGATCTGTATGTCACATTGGTTACCATGTTATTCATCTTTCGCCGCTGGAAAGAAAGGTTCAGTCCTTCGTTTCTAGCATCTTTCTCCTGATTTGAGATTCTCTAGAACTATGTGTTGCGTGATTGATGCGATTTTGGTTACGCAGTTTGTACATTGGAGGAGATCTTCGTAAAAAGAATTTGTGACCATTGGTATCTTTACTTATATGGTCATGCTCCTMGCATAGATTTTAGGATATATTCTTTGGATGTGAGTCAGCATTACGATTCTGTGGGTGATAAAATTGAGTGAGATTCATAAGAAAAATTGAGTGAGCAAAGAGACGCAGAGAAGATCTTCAACTTCTCTTATTATAGAGGATATATGAAACTGATATTTATACAAGTTTTTCTAACTAATTGGAATCTATGCAAGAATTAATTATAGTTAAATGAAATATTCAAGTCTTGTCTTAATGGACTTCACACCAAACTTGAAGGATGATAGTTATAGGTGCTGAGCTGGCATGTAAGTTGACTGATGAGCTCTTATCTAAAGATACTTTTGAAGTTTCTTCTGATGCATACATGATCCTTTTTATCCTTTATATTATTGTCATTGCAAAATTCACCATATAAAGAATAGAATTTTCTGCTATGTAAATAGTAGAGAGATTATTACAATACAAGGATACTGCACATGCCGATGGAACCAAAAAATGGATAAGGAGATAATGAATCCATTGTAACTCACAAGTAGTTAATTGCAAGAGCTCTATATTCAGCCTCTAAACTACTTCTTGATACCACTGGYTGTTCCYTAGACTTCCAAGAAATCAGAGAAGAACCTAACACAAAGTCCAGACATAGACCTGGTTTCACAACACCCTGCTCAATCACTGTCTGCAAAGGCTTTCAGCTGTAGATTCGTGTGAGAAGACAAAAATAAACCTTTTGCAGGAGCACCCTTCAAATATTTGAGAACCCTATAGGCTGCTTGCATATGAAAGACAGTGGGACAATCCAGAAACTGACTTAATTGTTGAATGGCAAAACTGATATCAGGCCTTGTGTAAGTCAAATACAACAACTTCCCAATAGCACTCCTATAAAGGGAAACCTCAGCAATTAAAGGAGGAATAACCGTGGCTCAGCTTTTGTGTAGAATCCATGGGGTTTTTGACAGGTTTACAAGCATCTATCCCAAAACAGTCAAAATGTCAAGAGTATACTTTCGTTGGCAAATATTAGTCCCAAACTTTGACCTTGCCAAATCAAACCACAGAAAATATTTTGCAGCACCAAGATCCTTATTTTAAAAGTTCCATTTAATAGCTGTGCTATCTAACATATCACTCCCTGCAATAACGACATCGTCCACATACACTAAAATAGCAGTAAAAAGGGAATCTGTTTGTCTGATAAAGAGGGAGGAGTCAAATCTGGATTGTCTGAAACCTTGACTAAGTAATGCAGCTGTCAACTTAGCATTCCCCTGTCTAGAGGCTTGCTTCAAGCCTTACAAGGACTTAACTAATTTGCACATCAAGTTAGCTGAGAAAGCTGAAAACCAAGGGAAGGTTGCATATAAACTTCTTCCTTCAGTTCTCCATGTAAAAATGCATTATTTATATCCAATTGATGTAAGTACCAGGCTTTAACAGCAACCAAAGCAAGAAATAACCGAATGGTGGTCATTTTGGCAACAGGGGAGAAAAGTCTCTAGGTAATCAATGCCTTCTTGTTGTGTGAACCCTTTGGCAACCAACCTTGCTTTATATCTTTCTAGGCTCCCATCAGCCTTATACTTTACCTTATACACCCATTTACACCCTATAGTAGTCTTACCATGATGGAATCGAACTAACTCCCAAGTATTATTAGCAGCTAATGCATCTACCACATTCTGCATAGCAACTTTCCAAACTCTCAGCTTAAAGCTTGATGAAATGTCTTAGGTTCTTCTATCAAACCAACACTTAATACAAAGGATTTATGATAAGCTGCTAGTCGATCATGACTCAGTACCTTAGTACGAGGGGAAGTGATGGCAGAATTACAAACAAAATCATCCAAATAGAAGGAGACTGCCTATTTCTAGTAGGCCTAGAAACTCGAGGAGGGGAGGAAGCAGTAGGTGACTAAGTATCAGTAGGAATAGATGTCTAAGATGAAGATTGAGGTTCACTGTCATGGTCAAAAGAAGAGGCAGTAGGAGGAGTAACATTAGGTGTACAAGGGTAAATCCCTGAATTAATAGAAGGCACAGGTAAGGGAACACTATCAGAGGAAGAAGGAGAATGAGATAAAAGAAATGGGAAAACTGTCTCACAGAAAATCACATGTTTCAAAATGAAAATTTGATGAGTATCTAAATAGAGTAAAATATATCCCTTTGTAGCAGAAGGAAAGCCAAGAAAGACACATTGTCTACTTCTTGGATCAAACTTAGATCTATCATATTGTAAAGCACAGGCATAAGCTAAACAACCAAAATGTTTTAAAGATTGAAAATCAGGAAGAGAATGAAAAAGCTAAGTAAAAGGAGTCTGGTTGGTTAGCAATCGTGTAGGACTAAGATTAGCCAAATGAGTGGCATGAAGAACACAATATCATCAATATGTTAATGGAATACCAGATTGGAATCTTAATGCCCTAGTCACATTCAAAATATGTCGGTGTTTCTTTTCTACCACACCATTTTGCTCGGGGGTTTTGATGAGGGACCACTCAGCACACCACCTATGGTGCCTACATTTGATGGCCCCTTAACTAGAGCTAGGGCTAAGAAGATCCAACAATTCATTTACCCAATGGGCCAAAAGAAGATAGCCCAAGATCGGTGGCCCATGTCTTCCATCTCTTTCCTTCGTGGGCCAAGAAAAGATAGCCCTTCGTTCTAGACTCTTTTCTTCTTGGGCCAAGATAAGATAATCCCTCGTTCTAGACTCTTTTCTTTGCGAGCCAAGATAGGTTTTCTAGCTTATTATACGTTTTATGCATTAGGTTCCTTTTTTTTATAGCAAGGTAAGCCACCTAGGTATAAAAGGCTTCATTGTCTTCACTTTTGAGAGGCAAATTTTCGTTGGTTAAAGAACACAAAGAAAAACACTCCTTTTGGTTGAATGCATCAAATTTCCTTGAGAGATTTAGAGTGCATTGTTGTTGATTTGGCTTAAGTTGTCTTGTGTGTGTTAATTCTTCAAGGGATTGGTGCTAGCAAGCTTCATTAAGTATCCTCCTTGTGCGTGGTTGCCATAACCATTATGTAAGGTTGGAAAGGGAAGAAGGTTGAATCATCATTGGTATTTGGTTCTTAATCTCAAGAGATCAAGGGTTGTTTCCTTGTTGGTTCCAGTTTTTTTTCAATTATCCTTCTATTCTGATTTCTCCATTGTTGACTTGTTCTAACATCCTCTATTATTTTCTTGTTTATGTTTGTGTCTAGATCCGAGCTTTGTAGCTAATCCCCACATCAGGTTTCTACACAGGTTTTTGGATGAACAATGCCTTTGGAAGCATAAAAGTAAGGCATAAGAAATTATGGACCATTATTAGATCTAATGATCTAAATAGGAGTATGAAATTAGACTTCTACAAATGTGTAAAACGATTATAAAATAGATAGCGATTCAAATTTATGATGTAATAGAAATTTCATGTRTACCTGGTATAATCATAGGAACTTTATAAGGACCCAAAATGTCCACATGGATTAAAGCAAAAGAAGTGTGTTGCTTAGCTAAATGATATATGCAAATGATTAATAGACAATTTTATAGAGGAATCCAGAGAATGTATGAGCTTCATTTGATTAGAAGACACGTAGCCTAATCTATAATGCCACAGCATATCAATAGAGCAACTACGAGAATTACAAATGTTAACAGAAGAAACAGGAGCTGTGCTAGTGGATTTGAGAACATTTAAAATAGGAAGAGCTAAATTGTGGCAAAACTTAGATGTATGAACTTGGTGGAGCTGGTATAAGCCGTTGGACTTCTTAGTTAATCCAATCATTTCCAGCTCCCCAAATCCAGAAAAACGCAATAATCAGCCTTTAAAATTGCTATAATAGCAGAATTTGTTAACAACTTACTGACTGAGAGAAGATTGAAAGAAAAAGAAGGAACAAAGAAAACATCGGTAAGAAGAAGATGATCGGAAAGTCTAACTGTGCCTTCATGTGTGGCTATGGGACCATTTGGAAGCTGAACAGTTATATGTTAAATAGGAAAAGAAGAATGAAACACATACAAGTTACAAGAGATATGATCAGTAGCACCTGAATCAACTATCCAAAGTAAAAGAGTACCACTAATACAATACCTGAAATGGGCGGATGAAAATTGGTTGTTAGAGTAGCAACCGGATTCACCAGAGGTTCAGAAGTTGTAGCAGATACTGTATTGCTTGACATTGCATTATCAGATTGAATAATGCTGCTCTGTAAAAGACTTAAAAGCTGATCATACTGTTGCTGGGAAATGGAAGGTAAACTGGAAACTGCATTATGGCCATGTAATGCCAATGCTTCTTGTTCCAACTACAACCTGATTCATGTTAATCCTTGGTTTATTCCATCCCTTATAACCATAATATACCATAATATACCATTTCACTCCCTTTTGACCATTAGAAGCRTCTCTTCCCCTACCAGAGATGTGCATAGTTTGTGTAGACATACTAGGTACTGATTGTTGATTAATACCAACTCCCCTACCATCATAGTTAATAACACTAAATGTAGGATTAAATTGCTGTGTTGAAGTAGAAAATGATGTCCCCTGACTCGATTAGATTGGGGACGACTATAGGATAGCTAATTTGCCTCTCAGCAGTCAAAACTATAGAGAAAGATTAGGCAAGGGTTTCATTAATAGGATTTGTGTCTTAACAGAAGCAAAATTATCATTCAGTCCCTTTATAAAATGAATTAACCAATCTGTTTCCACATAAGCTTGAACTAAATTTAAGGCTGCACAATTACACCTAGGTGTACAAGGACAGGAAGGAACTGGCCTCAAATTCTGTATTTCATCCCAAACAATCTTTAATGCAGTAAAAGATTCGGTAACCGATCGTGAACCTTGTTTCAAACTATGCAACTCTTGAATTAAATTTGAAAGTCTAAAAGCATCTCCCTGAACAAATCTATCATGCAAATTCTTCCATATTTCTTGTGATATGTTAAAACACAATACACTCTGAACAATAGGAGATGAAATTGAATTAATTAACCAAGAGAATACCATAGTATCGCATTGTTGCCAACAAGCAAATATTGAATTTGATTGATCTCGTGCAGTAATAGATCCATTAACAAATGCACACTTGTTCCTTGAAATCAAGGTCTCTCATTGCTCTGCTCCAAGTGTGGTTATTGTGAGTTGCGAGAGGTGGTTGCACAAGAAGGTGTAAATGAAAAGGACTAGAAGAAGGTATTGAATCTRGATGAACCATAATCTTTAAACAAAAATTTCACCAATCAATTGGATGCATTAAGCATGAGCTTTCAAGAAGAACTTCCAATGCTCTGATACCATGACAAAATTGAGTGAGCAAAGAGACACAGAGAAGATCTCTAGTTCGGGGAAAATGATGTTAACTTCTCTTATTATAGAATATACATGAAACTGATATTTATGCAAGTTTTTGTAACTAATTGGAATCTATACAAGAATTAGTTACACTTAAATGAATACGTGCAATTTGAAGGATGATAGTTAAAATATAGATGCTGAGCCGACATGTAAGTTGACTAATGAGCTGTTGTTTAAGGATACTTTGTGAAGCTTCTTCCGATGCATACCTATATCCTTTTTATCCTTTATATTTTTGTCTTTGCAAAATTCACCATCTCGGAGACAACCATATGCAACAAATGATGCTTTCGGATATCCATAAGAGCAAGTTTATATGCTTCTTTATCATCTAACTTTCATAGTTCTTGTTTTAGGTGACCTCAAAGTTAGGAGAAGAGCAGGCGAATGGAAGAGACTAGAACGGAGGAGAGCAGGTGAGGATAGTTGCACAATTATATTGTTAAAATGATATTATGGCTTATAAGAAGCTTATATGTGGCTCCTTCCAAGCGTGACCTGGTTGTAAGTAAAAGGGATGCGCATGAAATAAAAATTTAGATTCATAGAGAACATATTGACTTGTCGATTTTATGATTAATATAATAAGACGGGAATAAATACCTCATTCTGTAGGCTACAACTTTAATTTGGATATTAAACTAAGAAGCAATTCAGCAAATTCACAATTGGTAGATTCTCTAGTTCCTTCACACGAACGGAGACAAAATGATTGCGAGAGAGTTTTGTTGAAGTATTTAAGGGATGAAATTTTCTTTTAAGTGGCAAAGAAAAAGATTTTTCTTCGCCCCAAATCTTAGTCTTAAATGGTATATTTATAGATCTCTAGAAATTYTCACCCTAATCAAATTAGGTAATTTATTAAGTAATTTCGATTGGGCTTCAAAATATTCAATTGGCACCTAATACTAGCCTAACACTTTAGACCATTTTGTTTCGACTTTCTCCTTTAGGATTTCGGGTTTACAAGCTCATGAAATTAAATTAACTTATTTTTTTTATCACCATCAAATACATTAATTTACCAACCTCATTAATAATCCCTTGCATTATAATTACCTTTGGGATATGCTAGGATCCCTATCTATCCGGTACAAGCTAATAGAAATGTCCATTTTTGCCTTGACAGTCCTATTGTGTGTGACTTCCTAGGTTTATCGTTAAATAGCAATGGAAACTGAAATTAAACTYATTTGATGCTATTTCACTAGTTGTTCCCATAACTCCATATAGGATTTCCATAGATCATGATTGGTTTCTAGCAAAACACTCCACGATCCCTATTTAATGAAAGAAGAAGCTGGTCTACGTCTATCAAATGGACCAAGAATATAGTATTTTATTCTTTCCATTTYGATATTCTTTTGAGAACATTCAGGTACATTATTTTGATTCCTTGACTACTTGAGAAACTTTTTTCTCATCACATTCCACTCCGACCAAAGATTTCTTAGTCAAGAAATAGTGTACAAGGATATCTTTCTCCCTAAAGAAGAAGTAATGAATTCCTTATTGCATGGTCACATGTAGCCATATATCTTATACTAGTATTGCAAACTATCTTGCACTTTCAAATACAATCSGAGTAGTCAATAGTGGTGAACCATAGCTAAGGGAATATGAGAAAATGTATCATCTTAGGTCAAAGGAATAAAACCTCATCGTTCAATAACAAGTAATTTCCCGTTCACTTATTCATTTTGCTTAAATCATGTTTTCATTTGTTTATACAAATAACTCTCTTATTTACAATAGTACGAGATTCACCATTTTCCATCACATTCATATATCTATACATGATCATATGGAATGTAAACAGTACTAGTCTTTATGGATTATTATTTGCCCTAATAATAATCCTATGACTAGGAACAACTTTATTATTACTCTTGATTATTCTTTTATCTATGACAACCCGCCCAACCCTAGATTCCGTTGGGACTGTACAGGCATCACTGCCTCTTAGCAGTCAATAGCTAAACATTCAAAGCAGCTATAACCGTAAATATTATATGAATATCTCGATAATTGCATAATCTTACAATATTAAACTCCAATATATACATAATTCAACTCTACTGCCCCGCAATGTAATAGTACAACTTTCAGATGACATTATAGATGCTATACYTATTACAAATCTCTAGGCCTCACGAAATCTATATACGATGTAAGTTGTTTAGGCCCGGAATCACCTGAGCTTTCTATACATCTACACCTGTCACTAAAATAAGTGAAATAGAATGAGTTAGGCTCAGTGAGTCYCGTACATGTGTGAGAGTGTATGTTAGCAGCGAAAAACATTTGGGAAAACAGTTTATATAAAATCGAGTAAGGAAAACATTAGATATCTCTTATTCAAATCATTTTCTTTGTAGTAGTATGAGTAATACCTCATTTAGATAAAAGGATGCATTTTCGGAGAACATGTTAAGGCATGTAAATCATTTCATGAACAAGATAGCGCTAAGGATACAAACAGAAACTATAGGAGTGTTCACCAAGGGGTTAAGTATAACAACCTTATCACCTCGTATGCACATGTGACTTTCAACCGCACTTCATGAACAATAACAAATAAGCTAGTTAGCAAGGCTATAGGCCCCAATTAAACCTCTTAACCAAGGGTACGAGCGTCCAATATTTACCGTGAGTACCATATAATGCAACTGTCTGCCTGAAGAGACTCGACCCATCATAGATATAATCTACCAATTTTGACCATTTGGAAACTCTCAAAGTACTATCGTCAAGGCAGAATAAGARGGCCTCACATTGRGGACYAGCCAAGTGCAGGACTTTCCTCTGTTGTACTAGTACTTAGAGTCGCCGATTGGGTACTCAATCATCACAATACACAGTCCAAAACTATATTAGTAATAATGCTCAATGGACGATAATATCCATAATTAAATTAATGTCAAGTATAAAAATAATTATTCGATATCCAAATCCAAATTTTCATGTCAATCGAGTAAATGTGATAAAATATGTGATACGCACAAGCACTTAGAAAGAACATGTATGACTGTTCCTTAAAAGAGTTTGAATAGTATTCATTTAAAACATTTGAAATGGTTTGAAACTATTTTCTAGAGTATGATGTACGAACAACATTTTTTACGAAGTTTATAAAACAGAGGAACTTAAGTCACAATATTCGAGAATATTTGAAAACACTTTACTAGAGTGTGATAATTAAAGCCACTCATTTTTTGGATTTTAATAAAACAGAGGAACTCGCATTACAATATTTGAGAATATTTAAAAACACTTCTCTAGAGTACAAAATCATCCTAGACTATAAACTGAGCTTTTAATTTTCTCGATTATCCTGTCCTATAATCAGATTATAAGAATTCGTCTTAGTACATGTCTAGTAATGAGGCTACAATAATCAAAATAAAATGTATGATTCCTTAATTACTACCTGAGACCAAGCAAAATCGAATTTAGGATTTTTAAAAAATTGTTGGATAATAGGACATGTGAGAGAGAGAGAGAGAGAGAGAGAGAGAGAGAGAGAGAGAGTGAGAGTTCTATTCATGAATAATTTCTTCAAACTAATTTCCTAAATAAACCAAGAGAGAAAAACACGTCTTGAATAATTTCTTTTTCTTCTTTATTTCATTTGTCCTATTCTTCCAATTCCTTTTACTTTCTTCATATTTCTCAAGACTTGATCTCCGTGTATTAGATACCTAACCAATATACTAAAACTATGAAATTATTAATTTTAGCATGCATATTTTGTTTTGTATTATCTTTACATACATATTATAATAATAGATATAGTTAAGGTACATACATTATTAAGAGAATACAGAGAAGTTAGGGTAGTGAATCCCCCAAGTACTACATATTATGAAATATGATAGCAATGCTATACCATCCCTACTACATCATTATCATTATAGCAAAATATACACACCAATATGCAAACCAAGACATCAAGCAATCTCACCCTTCAGATTTGTTGGTTGAAGTTTCTAATSGACTAGGATGTTTACCCTTCTGGGATTTATTACCTAGTGTAGGAAATCCTATGATGCTTAAGTTAGTTTTGTGCAATGCTACAACATTCCTACTGAAGCAATACCTCTACAACAAAGTAATAATCACATGCAAGCCAAGACAAAATATGATCTCACTCTTTTGGTTTTTGAATCCTTGTTTTTGTTCTATTAGATTGTTTACCCTTCCAGATTTATTACCCAATTTCCAAAAGCCTAGAGAAGCTTAAATATTTTCCTTATAAGCTAAACCTATATTCTATAGGGTTCATAAATCGRAAAACCCAAAACTTACATCTAGACAAGCATTTCACTACTCTAGTGTTTCCCAACCTTCAAATAGTTCAAACAATCACCATAAATAATCATCAAATGGAAAAAGTACAATAAATAAATAACCTTGTGTAGAGCATGTAAATAAGTATACTTTGAGTAGATAATATTTATCAATCCATTAAATGCCTAGGTTCATCAAGAATCCTAACTATACAATTTAGTTCATACTCTTAAATACACATAAGATATAGCATTTAGTGTTAGACACCTTTATAAATGATAAATGTAAAAGGTTAAACAAAGCCTAAAGTAGAGGTTGATCCTTTGATGAAGAACTTTTTGTTCTTCTTCTTCCTCTCAACCTATGGCCTCTCTTGCTTTTTGCTCTATTTTTTTCACCCTTTTCTTCGTGACAAATTTTCTCCTCTGCTGTATTCTTTTTTTGTCCGACTAAATGAACCCCTTTATGCCTTCAGATGCATTTTTCTCTTTCCAAAGCTTCTTTTGGAAGCTTCAGTCAAGTGGACAAAAAGTAGGACACATGTCTTTCTGGAAGCTTCAGTCAAGTGGACAAAAAGTAGGACACATGTCTTTCTGCAATTGGCTAGAACTCCACTAAACACTTTATTTTTTTCTAGTGGAATCCACATGGAAATACCCTGTTGGCTCTTGCTTTCCTTATTCTTGCCACTTTTGCTCCTCAATACAACTGCCATCATTGCAAACAATGCTACAATGTCGTTGACTTTGCCGTATGACTTTGATTTTCCTTCATAATCCTCAAGTAACATGATAATATAATTGCAATTTCCATTTCCTACATAATCAAACTTTTTATTCCATAAAATCTTATGGAATCTTCAATTGAACACTTTAGCACTCATGAAATTACTTTATTGGATTTAAGTAATGTATAGGATAAAATGGCATAAATAAGTGCTTTGAACAATTAAAAAGGGGGGGGGGGGTGGAGAATAAGCCAATGATCACATATATAAACAATGGATTTTCACCCATATCAATAAGCACACATATTGGACACYCGAGATTAGGACTATRGTTTAAGGGATACCTATTGTAGTAACTTGGGCTTATTTGTCTAACTTATTGGTATTTCTAATGAGGGTGATTGGGTTATATTTTGCACTGATGTTGCTCAGTATGATTGACATTTTTCCTTTAGAGAATGCTCGAAAAAGTTAAGTGTTGTGTGGCATATGCGATCAAAGGATCATACTATTATGGCTACAAGGGATCTTTATCCTGGACAAGAATTCCTTGTCTACCTCTTTAGTTTTAATGTCCAGCCGAGATCTAGTAGCGTGCATGAAATAAGAAGGTATGATATTTATTTTATATTTAAGATGCTATATGATCTAGCTAGTGTCTTGGCGTGGCTACTGTTTGGTTGGATTATCGATGAGATTTTATTTGTGGTATGGGCTAGGAGTCTAACTGCACCTTATGCTTTCCCTTAGTGATTACAAGAGTTCTAGCTGAGTTTGGGGTGTCTTTGAGGGGGGCGACGACCATTGGCATCTCTGAGGCCGATGTTGTTGATGAGGGCAATTGATTACTATGGGTTATCTTCAGTAGGCTGATGACACTTGTGTCTTATCTAGGATAGTCGCCTTGGGGAGCTCTTCAAAACCGTCTTTGCAGGCTAATGAGACTATGGACCCTAGGTCCTTCTACACCTGTTGCTATTTTAGGTACTCCTCATTCTCGCCTTACCAACGCTATTTTCTTGAAGATACAGGCAACATTGTCATAGGTGCGGCTGACCCATCACTAGGAGTGTCAATTGGTTTGGGCCGGCTCGGACCAGACCCACAACCTGAAATTATTCGAATTGAGTCTTATTTGAGTTCCTGCTCATAATTGAGTTTGGGCTAAGCTCAGGCTTAGTTATGCTCAAGCCCAAATAGCCCGACCTTGAAATCTTTATGTTGAGATATTTTTTATTATTTTTATTTTCAATAACAAATACATGAAATACTCATCTGACTAACCCTAAACCTAGTTCCTTTTTCCCCAACTCATTTTTCTCCCTTTACCCTTTCTTTCTCCAGTTCTTCATCTCTCTCTTATCTAAATTTCTCTCTTATACTACACCAATGTTTGACCTGTTTCCTTTATATCCAATCCTTKTCTTGCTATATCTAAAAATTCATACAAGATGGAATGACAAACGGTGATCTTACCAAAGATTTCTAGGAGTTTTTCGGGGAGGTTATATTGATAATAAAATGGATCACAAATAGGATTCTTTGATTGGGAGGAGGTGATTCGATCTATTTTCTATGACTATATATGCACAAAATCTCAATACCTTTCTTCCAACTCATCTAGAATTGCTAACGTAGACTTAGAGAAACTAGGGAYATTGCAAAATCTATTGCAAAGGAAATGGATGTTTTTCATATGGGTATCAAATAATAAATTTCTTCCTTATCTTTCGATTTCTTTTGGGGTTTTTTTTGGAGGATTTGGAGATATTAATTAACTTCAAAGAATACCAAGAAAACAAGACACAATTAGTGATGAGATGGGAAACAAAGTGGTCAGTTTGTCAATGTAAGTTGAAATTCACACGAAAAGAATGTCCAAATTGTGAAAAAAGAAAAAATTCTTGCTCAAGGATACTCCTTTGAACCTGAAAAACAGCCAAAGAAATCTTAGAGAAATAATACAAAATTTAGATAGGAAATAGAAGTTCTATGATTCTTTTTTTCTTTTTGTTTTTTTGTAAGTTTAGGCTGAGCTCGAACTCAGAACGAGCTCACATTTGAGTGTGAGTTGATGTTGGCTCAACATTCTTAAGTCCTCTTAGGCTTGAGCCAAGTAAATTAGTTCAGGATTAACCAAGCTCGGCTCACCCAACCCAATTGACAATCTTATGTAATGGGAGAACTCTCAAGCCATTGCCCATCTAGAATAGACCCAGATTGACATTCAGGACCAAGTCTGACAATCCCAGACTGACATGTGAGCCCAAGTTTAGAAGTTGCAGGCAGATGCGACTCGAACTTTGTGCTAGCATCTTTCATATTGAACAAGATATGGTTGCATTTGCCCCTTCCATTGGGCCCTAGCAATGAGGACGGAAACTTGGGTGATGATGATGAGCCATAGGCTATCTTAGCCTTGCCATTTACATCAGCGAAGCATTATCTTCTTTTATTCCTCGTTTTTCATCTATTTAATACATTAAAGACAATGTTGAGATTAGGTGTAGGAGAATTTATTTGCTTTAATTTAATTGCTTTACTAGTTAGTTGTGGATTTATTTTCTTTAGTAGGTTGTTAGTCTTTTATTTTTATTTTATTTTTCTCTATCTTTTAGTATTATCATGGTCTTAATATTTGTTTATCTTATCTATAAGGTGCCTATGTGATATAGATTTATTTTTTATGAGAACTTGAAGCATATTAGGGAGTTTTTAAGTAAGGAGCTATTGATGTCCATCTTTGTATGATTTTGGCACTTTTGAGCACACTTTGCCACATTCTTGTTTTATAGAGGTTTATTTTTGTTTATTTCTTGCATTACAGGGGTTAGATAGGGACAATTTGACATCCTAGAGCTTATTTTAGTACTTCTCAAGGTGAAATAATAGGTATTGTGAATTGTCTAAGAGATGATGGTAATAGGCTTTCTTTGAAACGCTTGAGTCTTTCATGTCTACCAAACTAAATGTTTCAACCCGTAGTTCCCATTTTGAGTCTTCTTGTGATTCAACTTGTATCTCTTTGAGTAAACCAGAAAAATGACCATATATTGATGAGAGCTTGTGTTTATAATTTGTATGGATATGGTGAATTACGTGAGAACAAGTTGATGATGTTGGAGGATGTTGATGATGATTGTTGAATAAGTATGAGATGGAGTATAAAATGTACTCACAAGAAAGAGAAAAAGAAAAACATTTGATTATTGTGAGATGAAGCATGAAATGCACTCATATGTGGGAAAAGAATGGATATTCATATGCCTTCTATTTTGGGATGATGAAAAAGAAAATATTTAGAAAAGAGAAGGAGAAGTGATGAATCAAAGGGTTAGTGAATGGGAGAAGAATTTTTCAGGCGTATCATACTTTATAATTCTCGTTCGCATAAGCTCTCTCTTTGTTTTGTTATATCTTTGATCTTCCATTTKATACTYCAACCCTTGACCTAASATTATAAGRTAAAATCCTACCTAATCTTGATTGATTTGCATTACTTTGATTAGTGGAGAGTTGTATGAAGAGTAAAATTATGGGGTGATCTAGTTATTAATTTGTCCAAAACTAATTACTAATTTTCAGTAAGTGTTTGTTATGATATTCAGGGTGGCTTTGACGCACAAACACACACACATTCTATATGCTTTGATAGATATTGTATGTGAGTTACTTGCAAGCTCTATGATGGCCATGTGGATTATTCATATGGTAACGTCGATTAATTGGGAGGCGGACCGGCGCGGACCTAGCAGGGACTTTGTTTATGTATGTGTGTGTGATCTTATTTTTAGTTTGCTTAGGGGACAAAGCAATAGTTCAGTATGGGGGATTTTTATACATCACTAATATTAATTATATGAAGTTAGGGGTTCAATTAAGGTTAAATTGATTAGAATATAGACATAAATATGTGGGCTTTAGGATGTGGGCCAGTTGACCGTTTTCTGGCGGTTTTGAGGGGGTTCTTCCAGGTATAAGTATGGCGCTGCTAAATTTAGGCATTTAGTCTATGGATACTTTCAAGATACATTGTAGGATTCGACAAGCTTATAAGAGATAGTGCATCTTATTTGGTGTAGTAATATGAGGACATAAGCATTCATTGAAGCCAGAGTGTAGTTCATACTTGCTCTATATACCTTCATGGTGTGTTTCTATACATGATCTTCAATTTGTATTCAGGTTTTAATTCGACACCCTGTCTGAACTAATTTATTTTCTCTGATGATGAATGATAACCTATTCGAAATCCAATGTTATTTAATTTAGAGATGTTTTCTTTATTTGATTTATTCTAGAGCTATAAAAATGGTCAGGCCAACCCAACCCGCCATGGCAAATGAATGGGTAGGTGTTTTAAGGTTTCCTAGCCTCCCTGCTTAAGGCTTGTTAGACCCATTAATAGCAGTAAGGTATATCTCAAGGTAAAACTTTTAAAATATATATTTTGACTTTTGTGTGTTTAGGAATTTTAGCGAATCTTTAAAGATATTTTATATATTATTTTTATTTTTAATTATTTTTTAAAAAATTCTTGGTGGGCTGGCCTCCCTAACCCACAACCCACCTTGGGTTAGGTTGGATAGAGTGCTTCCTAGTCGCTCCCGTCTATGGTGAGTTGGCCTGCTAGACCCGTTTTGATAGCTCTAGATATATCTTTGTCATTGAAGCCTTGTTATTGTGCTTGTTATTGTTGAATGCTCAATTACCATTTAATTGATTCGAAAATTGTGTATGATGACTAGAGATAATGGTTATGCAAGTAGGTTAAATAACAACTGTCGTGAACTACATGTGAAATAGAAATATATTTATATAGTGTGTAGAATCTTTGAGAGTCATTTGTTTAATGCATTTTTCTAGGTTAAATGAAGTATAAAAATATAGCTTAATTATTAAGAATAATAGGTCGATTATATCTTGAGAAAGTGTATGCAATATTCATGAGTTTAGTTGGTTGAGACACGTTGAATTTCCTTTGATATTATGTTGTGTGAGATTACTTAGAGTAAATTAGGATTTCTTAATTAGATAATTTCTTCTAAGCTAATGGATTGACTAGATAAAATTTAGAATTATAAGGGAAGGGTGATTCAATTTAATTCTTAGTGGGATCGATATATTACACGATATAACTTACTATACTTGTTATGATTTCATCTATTAATGGCTTAGGCAGACAACATAATTATAATTTAATAGAAGAGGTTTATTATGAAAAAGAAAATGTATTAAAACTATGGTAGAGCTAATTATTTTTTTCTTTTGTGTTTGAATCAATTATATCTTCCAAGATATTCTATCTTAATTTTTCCTCTCATATAATTTCTTATAAATCTATGATTTTTCTTTGAAAACACCAGTTTTAGAAAAGCAAAAAGAGAATTTGATGCTTTTTTGACCTAAACAAAATAGTAAGAAATCCTTTTTATCCATTTATATATTCTTAGGTTAAAACAATCCAAAGGTATTGCTCAAAAGAATTCGTGTATTCTCCACCTCAATAATATTTCTCTTGAATCATCCTCCTTAGAAATCCACCTCATTCAACTTCAATCCGTTATGACAAGGTAATTGTTGAATTCATAAAGTTTTTTCAATTGGATTCGACTTTGGAGTTTGATCATACATTAGGATTAAAATTACCTTATTATGTGATCGATATATCTCAAACTATGCAGAGTAACATTATAGTATACAGGTGTAACATTGCTGCCTGGTAGACCCCGATATGTCCRTCATCCATACCAAATCTAATAAATACATTTGAAACTTTGATTTCTCAATATCTCATTAGAGTATCTTAGTAGCTTCAAATCCAATTGAATAAAATCTATTCTAAGAAGAAAAAGGGAAATTGAATGTTCCATCTATTCTTCAATAAGCGTTTCAAGTGAGACATGCACACTATCTTCTACGAGATGATTAAATGGGGTTTGTTCCCCACATTGTCATCTTGTAAATAACTTCGTCAGTGGACAAGTTTTTTTAAACATTGATCGAAATGGGCGGAACATATTTAGTGAATGCATCTGCCCAAAAAACCATCACATTTTCTGAATGCTTTTGTTCCTTACAGGRAATTCGAGGCGATTTACCATTGCATGTGGCGAATGTATATGGATTTGAGACTATGGCAACTGAAGAATGAAATGGGTTTTTGATCGATAGCATATTTTAAATGCGACCGTTGCTAAAGCTTCAAAAATAAAAAAAAACATTTAAACTTTACCTTTTCAGTGTACCCTTTTTACTTTTTCTTCAGCTTGCTACAATCACTAGTTCTGCCCCATCGCCTCGTGTCGTTGCCGTTGTCTATCGTCTGTTTGATTCACATTTCTCCAATTCGCCTAGGTTAGATCATCAATTCATTTTKCCGTATATGAGAATTGTACTTGTACATCACTAATGAATTGTTCTTGAAATTAGAAAGGTAACATTTTCACAAAGTCTTTCTATCCCGTTTTAGTGAGTTTGTTTTACTGAATATATGTTGAGTAACTATACACCTTAGCATAGCTTAAGAAAAAATCAATCTGAAATAATAGCTTAATTCACATTCAACATCAAGAATTGGCAATGAAGAAGAACTTATTTTGCAGTTGGCAGAGTCAATTGCACTAATCACACATGAAGAGACCATAAAAGCATGATGTGTTGAAGACTCATGATGAACAATCTACTATAGATGCACATGGATTTCTGGCTATTCTTCATTTAATCATATATGTTTAAATGGTCTTTTTTATATATATATTTGAATTGCGATTCTTTGGTTTCATTTCTTTCAAAAGTCTAGGAATGCTAGTTTGACTGCTATTGCAAAGACTCTATTAACATTTGAACCTACTCTTAATGAGGTTAATTTTATTTAGCACCTCTTTACTTTTCTTTCATGCTTTCTTCTTCGTGGTCAATTTGGTTTGGTACCTCACATACGAACTAGATTGATATTTACATTTTCTTCAAGTATTTGGCATAAACCATGTCTATTTGATGATGCATTTGGTATATGCTGATAAAGCGTTTGATATGATTGTTTGCAAATTCATATGATTGGAATCTGATGATTTTTCCTGAGGTATTGAGTGTGATTGTTTGAAAATTCATTTTTGTATCTAAGAGGTATGTAATGTTGCCTAATTTGAATGGTAATAGAGAAAAATGGCAGTGCTTTTGTATAAACTTCAGAAAATTCATACATAATCTAGGAGAAACATCACTGCATAACAAACATCAAATTCTTTAGTCTATTTTCTTTTAGAACTTTTGATAAATTAAGTTTTCCTAAAGCTTAACTTATCTAAAGACTTCTTCAATATGATAAGGAGTTGAGTAATTGAAATTACCAAAAGAAGAAAGCTCTAGAAAAGAGGGGAGCAAACTCAATAAGATTCATTCATGAACAATCGGGAACACAAAATGCATAACCTTGCAACTTTACAAGAACTCATGTCATATACCAAAGTCCATTGAATTTAGTATCTGATGTAAGAATACTTTTCTTTCTCGTACCTTAAAAAATGTCTCAAATGAAGATTATGAAACTTATATTCAGAAACAAGTAGAAAGATTCTGAATCCAAAGCATAAATTGAATCAACTTAAAAATAGAAGAATCTGAATTATTTAGGGGAAACCGCCGGTTTTGTAGAAAGTGGTTAAAATGCAGCAAACTTTTATTGTAACCTTTTACCATTAAAAGAGCACTTTACTCAATTCAAAGGAGATCATCAGATCCCTTGTCATATTTATTCCAGAAAAGCCGCAATTTGATGCACAGAAATCATTACCAAGTCCGAAGATTGACGCACTTAGCCTAGGAATGAACCTGTAATCTTTTATCCCATCAATGCAAAAGACAAACCATTTCATCGAATTCCTAAAACCAAGAACCCCATATTCCTTATCTTTGTTTGTACTCCCTCTGCTGGAACTTTTCCTAAAAAGCAAGCTACTCATCCTAAACTTTATTTTTACAGCACTATATCAATGGTGATTATTCAACTTTCATGCTTCTGAACATTCAATAAATAAATTAGAAGAAGATGTTGCTTTGATACAGACACTTCGTAAACTGAAAAGCAAGTGGACAATTCTCAAACCTTAGACACCAGAATCACTCTTGGAACTCCCATCGTGCTTAGTTTTTCAACTCTATTTGTCACAACTCAACTACATTCTAATATGAAAAAATATATATGTAGTTTCAACTGATTCTATATGTATGAAAAAAAATAAATAATCAAACTAACCTGCTAAGGTTATCATCCTCAAGTTTCCCAAGCATTGCAACAATACCAAGAACATTCTCCATCCATGGAACATTAGAAGCTTGAATCTGATGATGAGTTTTCATATCGCACTTTAGTTTATGGTACTAAAACTGGTTAAGCTCAAATTAAGGAAAGCAGGATTATTTGTAATTTTTTCTTTTTCAGTTTAGTTTTACGAGCTAACTTTTGTAGTTTGGCTGCTCCCATTGTTTGGTTATTCCTTTTTTCATTTCTTCTACATTGTAATATATTCAAAATAGAATCTAGTTCCCTCTACTAAAGAACCATCAATTGTCCTAAGTTTTTGTTCCTAAGAATTCTTTGTAATGCTATGTCCATGCTGTATTGCTAAATTTTTGATACATCAAAACAATGTTTCAAATTACAACTAGACATCTTTTGTCCCTCGTTATGAGTTATGGTGCCAAAACCTTTGGGAGCTTTCAGGTTTTATATGAAATATATTCCATAGCTATTTCCTGCAACAGTTTGCAACATAGAAGAAAAGAGAAGGAAAATGCTGTAGCTTTCTTAGATTAGATGTATTTTCCTTTTGCTTCTTTTCTATTCTTATATCACTTTTGCATTGTTTCCTTTACCTTCTCATTGTTGATGTCTTGTAGTTAAAGTTTATAACATTCAGCTGCAYATCAGTCTTCTTCTAAGCTCATCTGGTGTATTATATCCACATTCATATTAGATAACTCTTATTGTTGTGATCATAGTCCATCTACTTTTCTCCTTTAAAGAACATGCTTATGAATTTTTGTTATATACCTATCCTTGTTTTATAACATTTCTTTATATATATCACTTACCTGTAGATATGGATCGGGCTCCCATTGCTCTAGATCGGTTCTTTGGATATGTTGTTGCTCTCTAGACAAGGAGAGCATCGTTCCAGCTTGGTACGGACTAGCGAGGAGCCCTCGATTTCTACAACTCTACAATATGGGCGTATAGATTGCAATTATGGAAAGATTACCATAAGTCGAATGTACGGGTTAGGGATGTGATCGACAAGGTTGGCTTTGCTAGTGTACGCCGAATTAGGTTTGTTCAGATCAAGCATACCCTGGTAACTGCTCTGGTTGAGCAATGGCGACCAGAAACTCATATCTTTCATTTTGCCATTGGTGAGGCAACAATTACCCTACAAGACATTGCCGTTCTACGGGGTCTGAGGGTTGAGGGTGATCCCATCATTAGGAGATGTGCATATAGCTCAATGATTGGTTAGGAGGAGACGTATCTGAGATTGCTAGGTTATCCACTGTCTCAAACGACAGATATAGACGGTAATAGATTTTATGGACGATCTATAGAGAGTGATTTGTAACCAATTTCCATCCAATGCCACTGATGTTGACATTGCATATAGGGCACGATGTTTCCTTAATTGTTGTTTGGTGGGAAACTATTCTCYGGTAAATCTGAAAGTTTGTTCTGCTACGGTTCCTGCTTTTGCTTGCAGATCTAGAGAAATGTCGCACATTGAGTTGATATATGTAATGATCTTTATGTCGATCGACAAAAGGAAATATGATGAAGATATGTGGCCCTATGGTTCTATTGCAGGTAATATGTATGTTAAGTTGTGGTTATATATATATATATAGTTATGGTGCTTTCATTTTCTTAATTAAATAGTGACTGATTACATATGTTACAGTTTCGGGTTTATGAACATATTACTGTATTACGCCCTATTCGTGAGAGGACTTTGCATGAGTTGTCGGATCTTGCTCCATTGGAGGCAACATGGAACTCATCATACGATCTTTGCAACTTACCCACTCATGTTTTGAGGACATATGGGGATCAATTTGATGCCCTCAGCACTTATCATGTTCGTTTATGTTATTTAATAATAATTTAGTTACTTTTATTTGGAAAGTTGTAACTATGTCATTAATTAAAATTTATTTTTCACAGTTTTGTTGGATGCCATATGAAGATATTACCCTGACTTTGTGTAAAACCCTAAACTTGGTAGTCGAATAATTAAAACATGTCTTAGAAAATTAAGGATTAGCTATAGTGGCTAAAAAAAAGGAAAAGAAAACAAATTCAGATAGGAATAAAGTAAGAATTTAACATTTTATTAATAGAAACCTTTTCTAGATTCATAAAACACTTCTATGAAATTCTTTTCTTGTCAAAGGTTTTGGCAGAAATCAAGTTATTAACTCCACACTTGCAAGTTTATATTAAATTTTGCTTGATCGGATACATTATTCATTACATGCATGAAACCTAAAAAAAGATCAAGTTAAAATTAAATTTTCCTTTCTTATATTATTCTAAAACTTTTTCTTACTATGACAAAATCAATTTGAATTATTTTCAAAACCACAACTGATAATTGAGCTTCTTTAGCATATTTTCTTACTTCATATGCTTATCCTATTAAATTATTAATCTAGGAACATTTGAAAACCAAATTTATAGTTTTATCCTAGAAAAACTCAAGTTATGACTAAAACACTCTAGAGTGCCAAAAACTATCCTGAAACCTAGTATCTTACTGGTTTGGGTTTATGCTAGCCATATCTTAACTCAAAAATCAGAATTATTTACATAGATTAAGTCGTTTATCTCTTAGAAGATTGTACAAAATTTGGACGTATAGAAACCAAGTTATAGCTATTTTTTCGGATACTAGTATCAAGGGAACTATTTTATTCGCACGAGTTGAAAAAACTACCAAGAACCATAAAATTAGGTTCTCTAGAATTATAAAATGGATAGTAACTGAAATGTGCTTGTATACTTTTGTTAGGATGAGAAACTTGAAGAATATAAGAATTCATAGTTCCTCCCGTCCTTTAAACTTTGAAAAGCGCATATTTTTATTTAAGTGTACACTAGATATGTTTTCAAGAATTCTTATATGCTTGAATGTGAGTTCCTCATGCCTTTAAACTTCTAAATAAATGCAGTTTTATGATACTTTAGAAATATGCTTCAAATATTATTGAATGTTTTATTGTGAGCTCCTCCATCTTTTAAACTTCTCAAAAGTGCTTGTTTTTATCTAAAGCCTACTCTAGATATGTTTTCAAGAACTCCTGTATGCTTGAACAGGAATTCATTCTGTTTTTCGATTATCCCAAAATACATGATTTTGTACGTTAAATATTTTTCAAGTCCTCGTGATTATTTAAAGTAAATCTCGTAACCTCCAGAGTTATATTTGACAACTAATTTCTAGAGATTTTACGATGAATAAATAGAAATGTCTCTTGATGTTTTAAACAACTCGAGAAACCTATTTTACCATGACTTGTCCTTTGTGATTCAAAATGGACTTGATTCCGCACTCTTCATACATGAGAAAATACATGAAGATTACTTGATCATACTCTTTCATGGATCTAGGTGATAATGAAATGAGTACTCTGTCGAAAGTCCCGTGAGACTAGCCATGCGAGCAAAGTATTGTGCTTGGCTAGTCATTAGTATCAGTACCTCTTGAGCTGTCAAACATCAATCTCGAGAATGCGTATTACCACGTACGCACTGTTTACTTGGCAGACGCTCGTATTCTTGGTTAGGAGATTTGACCCAAGATGAATAATCTGTATTACCCTACTAGCGGGTACTCTTGGTTGTTTGATGAGGATATAAGGTTGAATGACGCATGGGCATATAAAGATATAAGGCTGGTAATACTGACTCCATGGAGTATAACTCAGACGGTTATAACGTGCATCCCATGTTTATAAAATACAAAGCATTTTACTAGTCTATCTTGTAAGCAACATTGTAAATTGTCATGCATTAAGAAACTTCTCCATGATTCCCACGAAGATCTACTTGGTGGATCCTGAGCAATTACTAAATTGTATATACGTGCTTGATATCCAGTTTTGTCTAGTTTTCATATTTGTAACTCGATCTTTTATTACAAATTGTGAATCACTCTTCATACAAGCTACAACTTGATTTATAAACCATATGCATATCGCACATTGGGAACTCATTGGGCCTTGCTCATTATTTTCTTTACTCACATTTCAGTGGTAGGAGATTAAGTTTTATAAGTAGCAGAGCAAAGTCAGAGAAATATTAGGAGTTTGAGGTTTAAAATTAGCTTGGCACCTAGCTTTTTCCCTTTCTGTTCTACTTATATTCGACTTATTTAGCTTTTAATTTGGGTTGTAACTCAGATATATGTAATTTAAGTTTTCAATATCGGGATGTACATTATTTTATTAGATGTTATGTATGCTTGTACTCGAACTGCCGAGATGCAGGTGACACTCGTACAGCTCCAGTGGGGCCTGATGGAAGGTGGGTAGTCACACTTTATCTACTTTATATTTAGAGAGCTCTGATATATGGCGATCATTTTCACAATCATTTTGGTACACACACGATCAAATTGGTCAAGCATAATAAGACAGTTTAGGGTGATGAGCATAGGAGGTATTTGGTCGAGTGGTCGGACAGACAGCAAAGGGAATTATTGATGGGCTTGCGGGTCGATCAGGTACTTAAAGCGAGGCTTGAGTATTGTAGTTTGTATTTGGCAATGATTGATGATATTRTGATTTGTATGAAAATTGTGATGAAAAAAATTGTATTTGGTTAGGACTGTCATGGTAATTTGTGTCTATTTGATTTTGTCGACCCATAAATTCATGTAAGTTGCAGATGTAGAAAAGGTCAATGCATTTATTAAATACGAATGGTACAAAAATGATCACATTTTATGAATGCGAAGGTATTAAAATGATTGCATTTGATAAATGAGAAGGAAAAAAGATGAGTGCATTCGCTCGCCTAGAAATCCATGCAAGGATCGAAACACAATTCTATTCATTTCTACCAATGTTTAAAAAGTTCATTCACTGACAGAATTCTCTATTAAAAGACATTAGATATGAAAAATCATGATTAAGAGATTAATGTATTCCTAATTATCTTAATAAAAATTTTTCATGTGGTATATGAAGAGTATTGATGTTAATGAGACATTTGAGGGAAAAAAATCAAATAATGGTAAAATTATAATTTGGTATTTTTTATATTGAAAAGTGTAAAGGAATATTTATTTAAAGGAAAAAAAATTAGATACTTGAATCACTTAGTAAAGGCAGGTGAAATATAATATGTATGTCCTTCCCTCCTTAAAAGGACCTTCTACCTTTCCGAAGAAAAACAAAAAGGAAACCCAACCCAAAATGATAAGTCTATTTACGGTTCTGAAAGGCCGCCCACCCAGATAGAAAAAGGGAAGCAGCCGATCCAGTATTGACATCAGATCACATTTCAGGTGCGAGCGTAGTACGGAAACGGAAAAGAATTAAATAAATATAAGTTTCAGAAGCGAAACTAGCCGTTGCTTTCTGAAATTCCGGAGCTGTGAACAAAACAAGCACAACCCCCCTCTTCGTCTTCCTCTTTCTCTCTCTCCCCAGGAGCTTTCTCTGTTTAACACAAACACTTGTAAACTCATCTCAAAGCCACAACAAATCCAAAACCCAATTATCCCTATTCACAAAATATTTTCTTGACAGGAATTTCTCAAAATTCTAATCTTTCATCTTCTTTCCATTTTCAAGAAGTCGGTCGACTAATTTTCAGTGTAAGGTAATGTTATAATTTTGCCTTTTGTTTTCTTTGGGTTTTGGTGAGTGTTCTTGAGTTTTCTTGGTCTGCGTGGATGATTACTTACTTTTGCCTTTTACACAACAAGAACTAGAAATGAATACTTCTTGTCTTCGGGTTGTATATGGAATAACGTTAGAGTTGTACAAATTTAGGTTTTTCTCTTTTTCTCGAAATTCTGAACTACAACAGGCTCTGAGTGATAACTACCCTCTACTTCTCTCTTGAAGAATCACATTATGCTTTTCAATTTTCTGGGGTTCTCCAAAGTAATGGGTTATTCGGACTTCCGAACCATTGTTAGAGAGAACAAAGGGTTCTCTCCTTTTTCGGTATTCTCTTTGATCGAGTTTTACATTTAGCATACAGAAATGTACACGCCATATGTTGGATGTCATTGGAACAGGAATTKCAGTATACTATGATTTTGTCATTTCAGGCTAATATTTTCTGCGCTTAGTTGACTTTCACTACCAATGCAGTCGAATCACAATTGTTTGTGTTAATTTCCTAATTTTGTTAATGATTTTGTACAGAAAGGTAATCGTTTGAGAACATGACTATTGGGACGCCGATAACACCATCTCCAAAAATTAGAAGAGTGCCTTCATGTACATCTGGTGGTCCAAAATCCCGTGAAGAGAAGATACTTGTCACAGTTAGGGTGAGGCCGCTAAGCCCGAAAGAGCAGGCAGCCTATGATCTCGTTGCATGGGATTTTGCTGATGAAAACACTATCCTATCTAAGAATTTAAATCATGAACGACCTACGGGGCCATATAGCTTTGGTATAGTAGCTGAACAAAATGAGCTTTCATGATTCACGATTGTTCTTTTTCTTATCATATAAGTGATGTTTAAAATTCTGATAAAGTAACTGTCTTTCCTGTTTAAATGATGGCAGATAAAGTTTTTGATCCCTGCTGCTCAAATAGGAAGGTTTATGAGGAAGGGGCAAGAGATGTGGCTCTCTCAGTTCTAAATGGCATCAATGGTAAAAGAAATGCCTGAGTTCATTTTCAACATTTAAAGTTTAGGAATTTAATACAAGTGAGGTTTAGATTTTTCAAGGCTGATCTTCAGGGGGTGATGGAATAGTACAATAGACCCAGTCTAGGAAGAAATTCACAACCGCAAGGATGCAGTATAGTTTCATCCACTTCCAGTGAAACTCTGGTCTCAACTCTTTAGCAGATCCTGCTAAAGACATATATAGCTTGATGTGATGTGTTTACGAGTGACTGGGAATAGTTAACAAAGACATGTATGGATGCATATRAGTAAACAAGGAGAAGTAAGCATGCAATGCTTGCATCGTCAAACTTCAATTGGAAGGTGGAAATGCAGTCACTGCATAACAACTTATTCATTGCAACTGCAATAGCTTATTTCTGTTTAGAGGGTTCGTTTATCACCGACAGGGGGTGGAACATAAAAATATCATGCATCAGATGCTCCAGATTTTCCAAGTGCCTTTGTGAATGTTTCCAGAGAAGTTAGGGGTTTGACTCTTAATCTGATGGAAAATCTAAGACTGGAGGCATATTGGAAGGTGGGAATGCAGTCACTGCATAACAACTGATTTATTGTGACTGCAGTAGCTTATTTCTGTTTAGAGGGTTCATTTATCACTGACAGTGGGTGGGACGTAAAAATCATGCATCAAATACTCCAGATTTTCCAAGTATCCTTTGTGAATGATTCAAAGAAGTTTAGGGGTTTGACTATTAATCTAATGGAAAATCTAAGACTGGAGGCATACTGAATTTCCTTTGTGGTTTAGAAGATGCACATACACATCTAATAATATTTTGTCTCCTAACATAGGATTCCTACAATGAGTGGAAAAATAAGAATGAGAACATCTTTGTCATCAAATCCTCCAGATTTTCCAAGTATCCTTTATGAATGATTCAAAGAAGTTGAGGGGTTTGACTCTTAATCTGATGGAAAATCTAGGACTGGAGGCATACTGAATTTCCTGTGGTTCATCTAATAATCTTTTGTCCTCCTAACATCGGATGCCTACAATGAGTGGGAAAATGAGACCGAGTACATCTTTGTCCCTCTCAGTTTAGATCAGAGAAAGAGAGAGGGTTTTAGAATATGTCTGAGTTTTCTCTTGTTTAACCTAAGCAATGATTTTGCTTGTCTCACAGACGTCTGTTCATAACTTCTTTTCATGTATAATTTTTTATATTCTCACTCCATGACATCTATCCTTGGTTTTGCAGCAACAATTTTTGCATATGGACAGACCAGTAGTGGCAAAACATTTACCATGAGGGCGATAACAGAAAATGCCATAAAGGACATTTATGAGCATATCAATATGGTAATCTGTTGCCCCCCTCCCCCGCCACCAAGTTCCTCTAACTAAACATATTATAATTGTTATGTTGAACTTCTTTTATATTCATACTTATTATGGTGTTGCAGACTCCAGAAAGAGACTTTGTCCTCAAATTCTCTGCCATAGAAATCTACAATGAGACTGTGGTAGACCTTTTAAATCGAGACTCTGGCTCCCTTCGGCTGTTGGATGACCCTGATGTAAAGATTCTAGACCTTTATAGACACTGAATTGACTTAATCTTTTCTGCAGTGACATTGTTTCTTCAAAATATTTTGAAAATTCCTTTACCGGCCTAGTGCAGAAAGGTACTATCGTGGACAAACTAATTGAGGATGTCATTAAAGACATTGAACACTTGCGGCTCTTAATTGGTGTCTGTGAAGGTAGTTTACTGATCTAATAAAGCATTGAATTATCTGTCCCATATCTGGTGATATTAGAGCTATCCAATCCATCCTTCATTGATAATGTTAAACCTATGGTTTTCACCTTGATCATGACAACTTTTGATAATGACTTCAATCTGCGAAATATACTGACGGAACACTCACACTTGCAGCTCAAAGGCAAGTAGGAGAAACTGCTCTCAACGATAAAAGTTCAAGGTCACATCAGATAATCAGGCTGGTACGTTTTCCGGTTACTCTTTTTTGAGTTATTCTAGTAGCATTTGTTTTCTGCCCTTCCAAATTATATAAATGAACTTCAATTAAGTCCTTTCTCTTTTCATGGTGTTTACTAGAACATGCCATTTGCTGGTAATTACATTAAGAGATATTTCAGGTCACATAGTTTTCCACATAGAGGCCATGCTTTTTGCCATTTTATTACCTTGGCTCTTATTACTTTCACCATCTTCTTCTGCCAAATAAGCTACCGAGCTCATCCTGTAGTTTATATTTTTTCTCTAAGCTGATGAATTCAGGTTCATTGCCTTTCCAATGTTAAACCAATATGTCATGCTTGGAAAAAGCTAACGGGAATGGCGGTAGATTTAATTGCATATTTTGGTTCTTGTGTTGTGACTGTTAAACTGCAGTTGTAATATTGTCATTTTCCGAAGTGTGACCAGACATCTAATTGTGTTATGCATCTGGTCATGCTAAAATTCTGTTAAGTTTTTATTCAGCCATTACCAAGTAATCTGAGTTCCATTGTTAAGTTGGTTTTGGGTCTCTATACGTGCATTGTACTCCTATCTGATAAACAGGCTTTATACATGCGCTGTCCTCTTATCTGATAAACAGGCTTTATTTATACATGCAATGTCCTCCTATCTCATAAACAGGCTTTATTTCTTATCTCTCACATGTTCAACGAATTCTATTTTATAACTGTCTTGTGTCATATGTCTGATCCCATTTTGTACACGGGTAGTTAGCTAGCTCCTCCTTATTACAGAAAAATATTTGAAGTATTCCTATTCCATTTACTGCAGTTATTTCTAATATCTTGTTATGCAATTTTCCGTTTATCAGACCATTGMGAGTAGTCTCAGGGAAAATTCGGGCCGTCTGAAATCTTACTTAGCTAGTTTGGTATGCCTTTCTTCTTAATTTCACTAGATATTTCTTTTGTTTAACCCTTGCACATTTAAGATAAATAACTTTGCTTTATTTGGCAGAATCTTGTTGACCTTGCTGGAAGTGAACGTGCTTCTCAAACAAATGCTGATGGCACAAGATTGAAGGAAGGGAGCCATATAAATCGAAGCTTACTGACTTTGACAACTGTGATTAGGAAGCTAAGGTATAGAGCTGACTGAGAGAAACCATAATAGTTCACTTTATTTCTTTCCTTTCTATTTTTTGGACCTCTCAATACATTATTCTGCATAATGCAAGAGAGTTGGCAACTTTTGAAGCTGTCTGTTTGTCTGATGTGACGAAAATGTTCTTTTGAATGAATAATGCTGATGTAGATTGATTAGAATAAATTGCAGCAGAAATTGGCACAAATGCAAATGATCCTCTTTTTGGGTTTTGTAGCTGTGGCAAGAGGAGGGGTCACATTCCATATAGAGATTCAAAACTCACACGGATATTGCAGTCTTCGATCGGGGGAAATGCTCGAACAGCAATTGTTTGTACCATGAGTCCTGCTCTAAGTCATGTGGAACAATCACGGAATACACTCTCGTTTGCAACTAGTGCAAAGGAAGTTACCAATAATGCTCAAGTAAATGTGGTATGTAAGCAGAATCTTTTGACTTCTGAAAGGAAAAAGAAACTCTATCATGTCAAATATGGAACGGTGTTGCTTAGAGCTGGTACTGTACTTGTCTTGCTTAAAGTTTCTGAAAATTTGCTCCCACATTTATTCTGACTCTGCTTCTCCTCATTATCCTCCATTCTAAGAACTCAACAATTAATGCTTTTCTYTTTTMAGTCTGTATTACAATCAGATCAACATRCCTCTAGTGGAGGGGTCTTTCTTAACTTAAATATAAGCTCTTTTTGTTTTCTCCTCATGCTTTCTTGAAACTTAAGTTTTAAAAGAGTGTGTTTTCAATTGTTTGACACAATTGTATATGGTGGTTGGGATCTTAGTTAGTGGATCCATCAAAAGCCAAGAGCAACTGTTTGAAGGTCAGCGATCTGAATATCAAATTTCTGCTTCCAGGTTGTCGCAGAGAAGCAATTGTTGAAGCAGTTACAGAAGGAAGTTGCGAGACTTGAAACAGAGCTCCGAAATCCTGAGCCATCTGGCTCTCTATCCTTAAGGTCTTTACTGGTGGAAAAGGAACTGAAAATCCAACAGGTATATTTGTTCAAGATCTTTATCATCAGTAAAGTAGATCTGGGTATCTTTCAGCTAAAGTGCMAAYTCTAGTTTCTCATGTTATATGATAGAAATGAAACTTATGATTGACTGTTCTGTATTTCAGTATTCTGCTCTCATTTTATTTCGAACCCTTCAAACTAAATTGGCTTCAAGTATCAATAATTTTGAGCTTGGTCAACTGTTGGTTTTTGTGGCATTTAATCAGGAAATGGAAGAGTTAAAATGGTCGTTTATTTATCAGAAAGTGGAACTTGATAAGATTACAGTGTCATTTTACCCCACAAAAGAACACATGCTGGAAGGGGTGAGATGGTATTATATAGCCACGAATGAACGTGTCTTTGTGAYTGAKAAATTGCTAATGTGCAGATGGAGAAAGAGATGAATGAWCTGAAGCGCCARAGAGATCTTGCACAATCSCAGCTAGAGTTGGAAAGATCACAGAAGGAGCCAAAGGTATGATAAGTGGTTTCCATTGACTCTCTCACTCCTCTCTCTATGTCTCAATTTCTTGCTCTCTCTTAGGAACCTTGTTCTTGGAGAACAGATCCAGGTATTCACCTTTATTCATCTTTATTTCAGGGCTCAAGTCATCATGGACCATCTCGCCATGTAGTTAAATGTCTTTCTTTTACTCCTGAGGATGAACCAGTTCCTGGAGGATCTCCTTCAAAAACCCAGCCAAAGAACCTTGGAAGGCAATCCATGGTTAGACAGTCAGCTACTTCTGCATCCATGCTGGTACATGAGATTCGAAAGCTTGAGATGAGGCAAAGGCAGCTTGGTGAAGAAGCAAACCATGCACTTGAATTACTTCACAAGGAGGTCACTTCTCACAGAATTGGTAGCCAAGATACAGCAGAAACAATAGCAAAGCTTCTGTCAGAGATTAAGGACATGCAGTCCCTTGGTTCAATACCAGAAAACATTGAGATAAATGACAAAGGTAGCTTGAAAGAAGAGATTGCCCGATTGAATTTTCAGGAGCATAACATCGCTTCTTTAGAACAGAAGCTTGAGAATGTGCAGAGATCCATAGATAAATTAGCCATGGACCTCCCCTGTGGTGGGGAGACTCCCGACTCAAGGACATTGGGAAGAAAGAAAAAAATACTTCCTTTTACCTTGAGCAATTCGGCGAACATGCCAAGTATTATTCGATCTCCTTGCACGCCTGCATCTTCTTCTCATGAACCGGGTATAGAGAACAGAGCCCCAGTGAGCAACAATCTCTTGTCTGGTGACGATGTGTTCCACAAGCGAAGGGGCACTCCTCCTAGTAGTGGAGAAGCTAACAGCATCACATCCATGGAGACTACCACCCCTATCAGGCAGCCTAACTCTATCAATGTGAAAAAGATGCAAAATATGTTTAAGAAAGCAGCTGAGGAGAACATCCGGAGTATAAAATCTTATGTCACAGAGCTGAAAGAGCGGGTCGCAAAACTACAATACCAGAAACAGCTTTTGGTTTGCCAGGTGAGAATCATCAGTTTAATGCCTGCTCTCCTTTTTTATTATGGTAAATAAAAATTCCTTTTTCACAATAAGGATGCATAGTTCAGTTTCTAGAAAAATGTTTGAAGAATTTAACATCATATATCTACACTGGTATTTTGCAACATGCCAGGGGAGAATCATCTGTTTAATGCTTGCACTCCWTTATTATTATGGTAAAAAAGAATTCCTTTTTCGAAATAAGGGCGCATACTTCAGTTTCTAGAAAAATGTTTGAAGAATTTAACATCATATATCTACACTGGTATTTTGCAACATGCCAGGGGAGAATCATCTGTTTACTGCTTGCACTCCTTTATTATTATGGTAAAAAAGAATTCCTTTTTCGAAATAAGGGCGCATACTTCAGTTTCTAGTAACATGTTTGAAGAGTTTAGCATCATATATCTCCACTGGTATTTTGCAACATGCGGGCATTCAGTTTTTAGAGGACATGTCTGAAGGGCTCAACATGTTTACAATTGTTTGTTTAGGAGTGTAATTGCTATGCCAWGCAAATTTTTCATCATATTGTAATATCAGCTTAAAATGAAATTGTTCTTTCGATTTTCTGTTATTGTGATGAGCATTTTCTTCAATTTATATGCCATTTTCTTCACTAAGTTACCAAAATACATCAGGTTTACATGTTTCGGCAACTGCATAACATAAGTTTAGCATCTAAACTGAGGAATATTCTTAGATTACATCTTCCAAGTGAAGAAGGAACGGTTGTCGTCATCTGCTGCTTTTGGCAAAAGTGTGGAGCAATGTGAATATGCTGTTTGATACACTTAGTGAATAGGATTCCTTTCCTTCATTAGTTGACTAACTTATTTCCAGGGAACTAAAATCATTAGGATCCTGATTTTAATGTTTCCCTTTGTTCTTGACTTGTGATGTGAGATGATGTGGTCTTTAAGTAGCAACTTCGGTATCTTTTTGTGTCTCTAATCTGACTCATGTTTCCAATCCAATTTCTTTCTGGAGCTTTTTCCTGTCTTTTCTTAATGAGTTGTTTTTCACATTTTGTTGTTTCTGTGTTCTAATATTAGGTATTGCAATTGGAGGCAAATGAGGTTGCAAGTGACCAGTCTGAAACAGTTGAACAATCTCCAGTGACATGGCAATTGGTGTTCGAGGAACAAAGGAAGCAAATCATAGAGTTGTGGCATCTCTGCCATGTATCACTTATACATCGCACACAGTTTTACTTGTTATTTAAAGGGGAGGCTTCTGACCAGATCTACATGGAAGTTGAGCTTAGAAGACTGACATGGTTGGAACAGCACTTGGCTGATCTTGGCAATGCAAGTCCAGCACTTCTAGGCGATGATCCAGCAACGTTTGTTTCATCAAGGTATTCAGAGGCAGAACCTAGTCTCACATTTTATAGTTATATACGACTAATCTGTAATCAATTGTAAGTAAAACTTGTTTGAATGCAGCATCAGGGCCCTTAAGCAAGAGAGGGATTACCTGGCAAAGAGGCTGAGCTCAAAATTGACTGCAGAAGAAAGGGAGATACTTTACTTAAAATGGGATATTCCCCCAGAAGGGAAGCAAAGGAGGAGACTGCAACTTGTAAATAAGCTATGGTCTGACCCTCGAAACATGCAACATGTACAGGAAAGTGCTGAAATTGTTGCAAAACTTGTGGGATTCTGTGAAACTGGCGGCCATGTTTCAAAGGAGATGTTTGCACTCAACTTCGTTTCTCCTTCTGACAAAAAGACATGGATGGGTTGGAACCTGATATCTAATTTATTGCATTTGTAACACTTCTATCTAGAGTTTCTATTTCTGCATTAAGCTGCACCTTATTGTACAGAAGGATGCTCATCTGGTAGAGTAGTTTCTAACAGCCCTAATCTGTAATAGTTGAAATGGAGGAATGACACGACAAAATGAGTAATGAGAATAGTGATGAGATGTCGTCCTGATTTCATTTGAACAACAAAGTTCCGCTTAGTAGTTTATAAAGGAGCATAACTTTCATGATTGAAAGGAAAAGGAAAGGAAGGTAAGCAAAAATAGATAGCCCATATTGCTGTTTCTACCTGAACATACAAAAGMTTATATCCACCAAAGTGTGACCTCCTGCAGCTCTGCCTCCAGTCTGATGCAATAGACAGACAAATAAATAATATACTGGTAAACATGACACGTGATGAAAGTAACCAAAGCTATTATCAAGTGAAGTTTTGCAATTAGCACTCAACTCAAGAAGAGTATTAATAGAGTATGATGTGCATATATGATAACATTTAAAATAAATAGAAAGAAAGGTATTTGAGGGGTTAAGAGTGTTATAGCAAAGAAAAAGATTGTATATGAAGAGAGTGTATTAAAAAATCTTCTCAACTTGTTCGATCGAAAAATTATCGAATGGAGAAAATGAAAATTAACCATGAGAAAAATTATCGAATGGAGAAAATGAAAATTAACCATGAGAACAAAGTATTGAACAAAGTTATTTGCACTATATCTTTTACATGAGATGGGACGGCTTCACTCTTGTCACAAGTTAAACACTATGAATACTTTTTTTTTTTTGGTAATAATACAATGAGAAAATCAAAAATCACATTATTGTGAAAAGTCGAATAATTGGATGAGGAAAGGGAACATAAAAAAAAACACATTTGCCCCTATTTGTGCCATATTTGAGCTGTACATAACCTCAAACTGATGGATTGTGCTTTGAGATGGTGTTAAAATAATTGAACATAAATAGTTCGGCACAATGAAAAGAAGAAAAAAGAAGAACAATTTGAAGACGGTTAGGTTAAGAAATTTGCTTTACTGATGGTGGTCGCTGATTGGTCATAGTTTATCGGACAGATTAAATCTGCCATTCTAAAAGTTAATCGAGCTAAGCATTGTCGGCTAAGAGTTGGTCAGCTCAACWRAATAAACATAGTAAATTTGAATTTTGATGTACTTAGTTAATGAGTCACTAAATTTGYGGTATCTTTTTATTAAGAATGAATCCTCGAAGTATTAAAAAAAGCTTCCAATTTGAGCGTAAAGAAAATGATGGAAGAAAAAATTTGAAAATAATCACAAATATATTTGTATTGAAAACGTGTTGATTGACCAATCAAGCCAAATTATAACTTTATAACCCTACCTTCAACTAGAAATAGAGCTAGAATAATTGTGAAAAGCTGGTGAGCCAGCATAAAGAGTATTTGAAGGAAAGAAAGTTGGTAAATAAGATGTGAAAAGCTATCTGACTCTTGGATTTTGCTGATATTCTACAAAGGTATCCCAATCGGCTACCTCCTTTGGCTTCACTGAACCTGATAGTCCATCGACCTAACCATGTAAATTTTTGTGGTTTAGTCAATTAACTTTTGAAATGTTATTGGTAATTGAAGATCCATTCAAGGGATTTGCCTCCTGCCATGTTATCTTAGGATTAAGTATTCTTAACTGCCAAAAGGAGGAAGGATGTCCTAATCATAATAGAGTGCAACAAAATCACTTATCATTAGCCCTATTGCTGCAAGGCGCATACTCACCATGTCTTTCAAGGAAATTTTATTATTTTCCAGCTCATACACCGTGGTATAACAATGGCAATCGAGTTAGCTCGGCTCGTTTGATTACTGTAAAAAAAAATAAGTTGAATTGAGTTAAGTTGGTAAACAAGTGAGCTCGAAAATTTCAAATCGCCAACTCACAAGCTTAGCTTCTTTTTGGCTCAACTCAACTCACCAGCTCACAAGTTGACTTATGAGTTAGCCGTTGTGTAGAAACAGTCGACTCAACTCGGCTCAGAYGAACTGGCTCGAGAGTTGGCCATTTTTTCYCTCAAACAAACTTTATATATATTTTTTTAATTTCAAGCTGTAAAATGATAATTTTTGTCCACCAAATACTACATTTTTTTTCCTTCTTAGTTGATATACTAATTTGTCTTATCCTCACAAATTATTATTTTTAATTCTCAATTGTTAATATACTACTAGCTTTTAAAGGGATTCCATTTCCCATGGCTATGCTAATAACAATACCATAGATAAATTTGATGTTAATGAAAATCTTGATGTTGAAAATGAAGATCAAGAACAACGTAATGATGATGCAACCAATATAGATAGATTTGAATTCAACACCCAAGGTAGTAAATCTAAGCAAAAAAGGCTCCTTGTTGCAAATTTTTGAGAAAGATGAGAAGAGAAATAAGGCTATTTGTAAGCTTTGTAAACAACAGTACAATCATAGAAAAGGGGATGAGACTACTACGATAGTTAGATATTTAGATAGGAAAAAAAAAAAAAAAAAGGCATGAAAATAGTCTAATACAACAATAAATTCAAACTATTGATAATACACTAAGTGACAACTTTACTTATAATCATGAGAAAATAAGATTAGAAAGGCTAGATTTATAGTCACCACTAGTTCCTTTAGGAATGGATGAGTGTCCACCTTTTATGCAATTAGTAAATGGTTGTTTTTCATCTTTATATAAAAGAAAACCTAGGAGTATACTTAGAACAGATGTTTTTAATGCTTACAATAATATGGAAAGTGTATTTGTGACTACTTTTGATTCTGAAATGGTTATTTCTCCCTTACTTGCGATAGTTGAAAATGATTAAAGGAAGAATTCTTTTTATATTTTACTTGTCATTGGATTGATCATAATTCGAGGAAAAATCGGATTTTAAGGACTTTAAATTTCCTCATAATGTAAACAATTTTGCTAGATTAATAATTTCTACTTATCGTGATTATAGGATTTTAGAAAAAAATTATGTGTATATCTTTTAATAGTGCTAGAAATAATGATGTTTAATTTCTATTCTAAAAAAATAACATGCATCCTATTTTATTTTTAAAAAATAATATGCATCATATGAAATTTATATGTTAGAGATGGATATGCTAATATAGATTCTTTAGTTACTTCCATTACACATCTAATTTTATTTATTAAATCTTCCCCCATTAAAGCTTAATATTTCGGGGCTTTGTGTTGTGATCAAGGTTTAAATTGTAGAAGGTTTAGATTAGAATATGAGACTAGACGAAATTCTAGATTTTATATGTTACAAAGTGTCATTTCTTAACAAAATTAACTAATAGAATTTTGTAATCATAATAGATTTGAAATAGCATTAAGTAGTAAACATTTTGACGATGCATTATTTATTTCCTCTTTTTTGAACATTTAGAAAGCTACAGTACTTTTGTCGGAGTTCTTATTTTCCAATGACTCACCATATGATTTCAACTTTACTTAAARTAGCTTATGCTTTTAAACTATATGAATAACACGCTACTTTTGGAGATATGATGAAGAATATATTCAAGAAATTTAAGAAATATTATGATAAAATATCTTTATTATATTTGCATTGGATTGTGTTTAGATCCTCGAGCGAAAGCTTCGGGTTTTGAAAATTCAATTGATTACTATTATGAATTGCTAGATAATGAAGATGATATTAAAAATCAAATGCTTTCCTCCACTTGTAAATTACTTAAGACTCGAACAAGCTCCATTTTAGTAGTTATGTTCAATGAGTATGAAAAAAATCGATTCTTCAAACACTACTGCAACGGTGCGTGCTTCTACATCGATGAGAACTTCAACTCAGCAAGGATTCAACCTTGTTTCCTTTTCAAGAAACAAAGACAATCATCTTCCTCATCCCCTAATAAACTCTCAGTCTATCAAATAAGTCCACCACTTGAAGATGACTTCGACAATTTCGATATTCTTAAATAGTGGAAGGATTGTGAGAAGACTTTTTCGATTCTAATAAGGATGGCACGGGATATCTTGCTCATGCTTGTATCAATGCCTTTGGTGAGAGTGGTCGAAGATTGGATGAGTGAAGAAGTTGGTTGGCTTCTTCCACTTTAGAAGTCCTTATGTGTACTAGCAATTGATGGAAAACGAAGAGTGACAACAAAGATTGATGAAATTACTAGAAGTATAAGAATTACCAACAAACAATTACCAATTGATTGCATCCGTTAGTAATTATGCACAACTTTCTCACACTTTACCAATCAAATTTGGCTCTTAGTAGATAATCCATTAGTAGTTGATTAATAATGCAGAAAAATTCCTGAAGATAATTACCATCAGATTTCCAACAAAATTTTGTAGTCAGTAATCTATTGGGAATATGTAGAATAAACATTACAAATAGATTACTAACGGACAGATTCCATTGATAATTATCCTCAGATTAAAAACAACTCACTAACAGATATGAAAATTGAAAATATTATGAAACTTTTTAATAGATTACCGACAAAAATAAAATCTTCATTTAGTAAACAATCGACTAATAGTTAGTTAGTAACTTATTGGTTTTTTGGGAGAACGTGGAGAGAAAATTTTCCAAAGATAATTACCAACCGAATGACATTCGCTAGTAATATATTTAGTTGGTAATCAATTGGTAATATAGATATTTGAAACTTTACAAACACATTACGTATTAATCGATAGATTCGACCAGTAATTATTCATAGCTTACCACCAACCTACTAACAGAAATGAAAATTGAAAAATTATGAATTTTTCAAGAGAATATCAATCAAAATTTTTGATTAGTAGATAATCGATTAGTAACTTATTGGTATTTTGATGGGAATATGGCTGGAAAATGGTCTAAACATAATTACCAACAAAATGATATTCGTTGGTACTTGCTTGATAATATGGATAATTGAATATTACAAACAAATTACTAATTGACAGAGTTAGTTGGTAAACTGTTAAAAAAAATTCAAAATATACATATTAAAAATCTTTTGAAAAATATATAGCAATCGAAATTTGTAAGTGATACTGTAATTTATTAGTAATTATGTAGATATATTTATAGTAAACATTTTCAATAAATTACTGACTAACTTTAGATTATTAATTTCGCTTGAAATAATATTTGTACTAAAGTTCTTTCTTAAGTAGCCAAAAACCAATAAGGTAAGGGCTTTTCGTTAAAAGCCAACCTGCAGGCTTTCTCATTGTAACTACAAGCTGGGCATGTCATTTTAGAAAATAGATTCATAGAATTGATTTTATCTTTCAAGTATATAGGAACCTAAATCTGCTGGGGCGCCGGTGAGGGAGCTTCTCTACTGATAGCGTAGTGTTCTCAGCTTCTTGTTCTAAGTTCGGAGCGGCCGCGGATTATAAAAGAGTTGGTTAATATCGTTTGAATGAGTTAGTGTAATTTACACTCAGGGTATTTACTTTATCTTAGTAGACTATGTAGGAGAGGAAAATTAAGATCTTGGCTTTATACGAAAATAGAGAGCTCTCATCAGAACACGGTAAAAGTGCTGTAACTCTAAAGCTCATGAAAGTTATACCAAACAACACCGTAGTAAAGCCTCCTAACCCCATATACTACCCCACACGGCATTGTGCAGTGGTAACTCACAGGGCTCGGCTCTCACAAAGATAAGGTACAGCTTCATGCAGCAGTGTTATAATCTACTACCTATCTTCAAGAGCTACCGTTAAGTAGTTTAGTTACACTCACCGACGAATATTGTTATGGGAGAAGAGGTTCCCAACATGACTGCTTTAGGGTTTTAGATGGTCAAGTCGCCTTTTATGGTACGTGCAGAGGAGTCGGTCCTTCCCAACGAAACCGTTATCTTCGCACTGATGTGAGCCGCGTTGGTAAAGCTAATATTTATATACAGCTCCTTACTCTCCCTCGGCTCTTTTCTTCGGCAGAATCAGGACCACAATATGCGATAGTATCCTGTATAAACTTACTTTGAGTTACTTGCGCTCCTGGGCTTATTGGGTGCCTTGTCACTTCGGTACTTGAGTGGTATGGTGGTATTGTAGGTTACCTCTTATTTTGCAACTCTCAATTCGATGTTATATAGTATTCGTCGAGAAGTACACTTCAACCGAGTATGAATAAACTTCTATCAAATCATTAACTGCTCTAAGAAGTCTGACCTCATCTATCTCGTTTATTGATACAAGTACTTTATCGAGATAGATTATCGTCGCGCACATCATAGGGTTAGGTTGTAAACCCATTGTTTCGTTTAGGTACCCTACGTGTAGGAGCTCGTCCATTCTGTGAGGCTACCCAACCCATGGGAAGTAGCGTACATTCTTACTCCCACTATGCGGACGTATCGTGATTGGGCTCTATTATAATAAATCTCCTAACCTGAGACTTTTGGGCTCCCCTAGAAAGTGATAAAAACAAGAGATCTTGACTGAACTGTTAGGACTCGCTGGGTATCGTTGTTCTCTCGTACTAGAATCGCTGATCTTTATATTGTTGTGTAATATATCCCAAAACCTGATTATAAGCGGTAATAACCCATTTCATACTGATGTGTACGAGTTTAGTCTCCCAAATGACTGTTCTTGCTTAACTCTTGATTTGGGACGGTCGTACTTCCTTGTTCAGGTATAGGTCAACCCCTGAGATTTCCATATTTTTTATAGGTATATCATGTGTTATTGCGTACACGCTTTTGTAGTAAACTACTTTAACTTACACATTAACCGTCCGTAGCGTATTTAGGCTAGTCGTAATGAAATTACAGTAGTAGAAGGACTGTGATACTTAATATATAATGTTGCTGCCATATTACTGAAGTGTTCATAAACAAGATACTTATTAATGTTGTATGATTTATGACTGTAAAAATAATTTGAAGAAGAAGTTATTGTGTTGATAGATAGGCATTCTAGACTCTAAAATATGGTTTAGGATATATGATTTAGTGATGAAAGACGATTGGCATACGTGTGTATTTGATGTAGTCTAGTTGTGTATTCTACTCAGACTGTACCTTAGCGTGCTGTGACTTGTCGCTCTGTGTTTACGCTTTCTATTTTATAGTTATCACGATTTTGGTTTAGACACTCGCTAGGCTTTAAAACGACCTGCACATGATTCTTAGCATTTATGAAGGCCGTATACGATGTGTGGTCTGACAAAAGGGACAGTTCGAAATGGGTAGCGTATTCGCATTGCCCTTATAGGTGTGGTGGCGTAGAGACGGATACCTGTTTGAGCCCAATTATGCAGAGATTCCTGTCTCACGAAGGCATCTGTTTAACTGTGTTTTTCGTATTAGGTAGAGTTGCCGTTTGGTCGGATTTTTGTAATTTGGTAACCATGGAATCTGAGCGTTGATGTAGGGTTGTGGTTCCTCAGACACATCAGTTAATGATCCTGGTTGGTGTTTTTTATGTTTCTTTCAGCATGATGATGTTTTTCTGCCTTTTTGTTCGAAAGTTGAATGAGGTGAGGTGGATAGAGGATGAAAGAGTAATAATAGTGAGGGAATGGGAGTTTAACTTCCGTCATCGTTCTATAACTTAAAGTTAGTCTAAATTATTTGCTAAATTATGTAATTTTTGTGTAAACACTTTAGGTTATTAAGGTAAACATACATTAGAGGTCAGTGTTATATCAGGGGAGCGTGTGTTCATTAAGTTCGTATCTGGATATATGAAATTGATCATTTCCTTCAGTAGTAATCGAAGTGAAATCCTTCTCGAACTTCGATCTTAGATAGACATCTGTAATGATGTTATATTAATGACAGTGAACTTAGGAGATGAGAAATAGGAGTGATTAATTATAAGTAAAATTGTAACTTACTAGTGTCATTTATATGTAAGAAAACATAAGGCGGTTAATCTCAGGACAGGTGAAATTAGATCGATATATATCTCGATAGATAAGACGATTTTTCTTATAGATTCGATAGTTCACAAGCTTTAGGTTATTAAGTAGTGTTGTGTGCAGTGTTAGATAGAGTCGGATATAACGTGGGTATACAGATTTAGTTAGTTATACTAAGAATTTTTTCAGCTAATCGAGTTATAGCCGTTTATAAATGATATGGAACTCTCGATTAAGATGTCCTATTTGCCACTACATTATTTGGATCATTCCCATAATTCATATTCAGATGTTGGCCCTAAGTGTCATTCACACTATTAATTTGCCTAATAGAGTGGATGCTTATAACAAATTCATCTCTGGTCGTGCGCGCGTGCAGGCTAGATCTAGCTTGATGTGTGTATATATTTCAAATTATTCCGCCGTGTGATGAATTATAGACGAAGAAATTTACATGTTCCGAAATGACTCTCTCAGTAAATCCCATACGTAACTCCTACGTAATAAGCGCAGTATCTATTTTCGTTTTTTATGAAATTCCCTTGGATTTAGCGGCTTGTGTAGAGGTAAGTAGTTATATGTTGTAACTTGTGGGAAGTATCATCTTAGAGAAGTCAATGCTGGATATGATAGGTTATAGTAATAATCTCATTTATGTTTATTTAATTATTGAAGTGTTGTTTGTAATCGGTTCGTTCGTTAAACTGTTATATGCTAATAGGTTATTAGTGGGATATGAAATCGAAGTGTAAAGTTAGGAAGTTCATAGTTGATATTATTTCCTTTACATTCGGCACTACTAGCTTATATTCCGTTGTTTGTATATTTATGGAGGTATTGGTCTCTAGGAGAGTATCTCATATTCTACTGTTGTGTATTCTAGTGTTATTTCGGTTTACTTAGTTGATGTAATGATGTTTAGATGGTTATCTGTCATTGTGAATGTTATATGATTTGGACGTTATGTAAAGCGCTCTATAAAGCTTTGTTCTATATTCGTTTTTCTTTCTATATTGTATATTTTAGTTTAGATCTCTCTTAAATCTAAATTTATTTGCGTGCTAAGTATCGGCGTTATAAGATATGGTATATCTCGTAAAAGGTAACGGCGGTCGTGTTGCTAGTATAGTAGTATTAGATTGGTCCTTCGCTCGTGAATGTAGCCTCCTGGTGATTCCTCATTGATTGTAATTGTTAGGTACTGGGCAGTAATCCTGATTTAAACCTACATAGGTCGGTAAGGGTAAGAGTACTAATTTACTATAGTGTGTCTGTTTGATTAGTTCTTCCTTCTTTTTTTCTCATGTTATTTGTTAGGTCAGATAATGACTAATGTTAATTGTTGTTTCTTCGTTTTATCGCGTTAAGATAAACTTATAATATCTCTTCCAGACTCTTCCTCTGAAGTTTAAGGTGAGTTACGTATTTTGTCTCTCAGGTTAGCATAAGACATCTCTATTTGTGATTGATGAAGTATGTTTATCTATTCTTTTTTGTGTAGTACGTCTGTCTTGTCTCGTTGATACTCTTATTACTAGGTTAGTAGCGTTTTATTTTGTTGTCTGTTATTTTGGCTTACATATTCTATCTCTGCTTTCTCGGTAAAGGGTAACGCTTGTTCCTTGGGGTGGAAGTTCAAGGTAGTACGGAATAGTACCTAGGATGGCGTAGTAAATCTTTGAGAGGTCTACTTTTTCAAGGTATATATTTATGTAGCGTGGTGTAAATGTTTGTTTTTTAGTGTGTGTTATTGTACATTAAGTTTTTGGAGTTTAAAGAGTTGACAAACTGGAAGGTTGGACTGTCCGAGACATTTTGAGTAGTGTGTATGATTCTGTTATGCGCCCTTAGATGCTTCTTGATAATTAATTTTCTTTTTCAATCAAGATTCTTCTATTCTTTTTTAAGCTTTATTGCGAAAAAGATATAAGTTGTGCTTAGTCACAGTTTGCAGTCAGGTGCACCGGTTCTTTTCTTACATAAGCATTTCGCTCTTCGCGATAGGCTTGATGGTCTTCTATGAGGTATGAAAGCCCTGTTATTACGATGCTAAATACCCGTTCACGCCGCGAGACATAAACTCTACTCTATTTGTACAGCGGAGCGGGAGATGATCATTTAAACATCAGCGCATGTCTCGGGGTTGTATATATCAAGTAAGCTAGGAGATGAGGTCTAAAAAACTGGTCAGGATATACGATGCAACATAGTGATATAATGAAGTTATTCGGTAACTTGAGTGCAGAGAAAAAAACTTAGTTATTCGTAAGTAAATAAAAAGAAGAAGAAGACAGGCATGGTAACCTTTAGCATCTACTCTATAATGAAACATAACTATCTTGTCGTAATAGATGTAAATAAGTGAATATCAGTGCACTGTAAGGTTCATAAGTTTATTTGAGTGATGATCTAATTTATAGACGAAGGCTAATTGCGTAATATATTTATATGAATAAAGAAGTGTTTCATTATTAAATTTCTTTATAAGGTGTTAGTATGATATCATAGGTTATTAGCATTATCATTTATATCGTGTTTTAGTGATAAGGTTTAATTGAGATTAAAATATCATTACTATTTGAGCTCTTAGATATTAGATATGGTTGTTCGTATTGAGGTATGTATTACTCTTTAAAATAGGTGACTTAAAGCGCTATGAATAATTTTAAGTGTGATGTATTGTATTTTTGATAAGATTTTATATGTATTATAATTCCAGTTCTCTCACTGTATTACTCAGTATTTCTTGTTTTTTATTTACTTTATTGTTAATGTATTCTTTGCAGCTACTTGTTCACGTTCAATTATATCTTGGATTATTTGAAATTATTACTGATGCAATCGGCTTATCTTAATGATTAAAATATATAAGCAATTATAAAGCGCTTATTGTAGATCTTACACCAGCTTTTATCTACTTCGTATTTTGTTTGTAACATAGTAGATTACTCAGTTATGTTTCTATCTTTCTGTTGTTTGTTGTTTAATTTTTCATATCTTTACGTGCCTATTAGGAGAACTTTTTCTCTTATTTTTTTTATGTATTACTAATCCGTATCTTTGTTGGATAACTTCTTGTTCCTTGAATTTATCTCTCTTCTTGATAGTGGTATTAAATTCGTTCCAATCGTTTTTCAGTTACTATAAAATTCTGCGGTTATATCGTACCGGTAGGGGTGATAGTGTCTTTTCAGGTACCAACTTGGGGTATCTCGACTCCTTTCTCGGTAGTATTCGAGTGACGTCCGCGTATCCTATTTGTGCATTCAAATGTTTTACTAACGTCACCAAATTTCTCTCCCATACCACCGTTCGTCGTTACACCACCGTCCTATAGCTTATTCCTTATCGATGTTAATGGATTCTGTTTCCATTTGTCTATCGTTCCCTCTCCTCTCTCTCTCCTCTCATTTATGCTTATTTCACTTTTTTACTATTTCCGCGGGGTATCCCCGTTGGCGTGCTGGACTGCTTTCATCACTCGAGGTAGCCTGGCGAAGCTCTGTTAGCTCCACTATTCAGAGGCGTCAGGCTGAAATTGCGCTTGGTCCGACACCTCCGGTAAACGGCGGCTCAATGCTCTGAGGCTCAGCAAGCCCTATCAGCGTCCCGAATTCCTTCTGTTAAGGACGGGAGACCCCACCGGCCGTCAGTTAAACCCGTCCCTTCCAACTTAACTTGACCCCCAAAGAACGTACAAAGGATCTTCTCATCTATTGGTCGAGGTAAGGAACGCTTCTCCCCACACTAAACCAAAGACTACATTGCACCAACTGAGACGGGTTGGAATATAAACCAAGAATGAGCCCGTCTAAACGGCAAGTTCACTTACTTATAAAGGAAGTCCCTTTTTTTTTTTTTTTTTTTTTCCATGGTCTTCCA
>MEJB01000009.1:3377405-3423073 GCA_001752375.1 Rhazya stricta
AAAAAAAAAAAGAAGAGAATCAAGGCAATCTCACTATAGATGCCAAAAAATAGAACGAGAATCAAGTCGGGCCTCACTAATATAAGGCATGCCATGCTACCACCCAAATCAGAGCGGGCCCACTTGCCCAACTGGCATTGACCAGAAGTTGGCTTCCTTTGGGGTTCGAAAGAGCAATCTTTCTTTGGCACGTGGACCACTAAACTGATTAGTGCTGTTAAACAATTCAATTTTTATTTATTTCTATTAATCTTGTTAAATATCTAGAATTGCATCGTAATTGGATTAATGAATTGATCCAATGTTTGAATTCCAAAAGTGTTAGAAATTAAGATATTTATATTATTTTGATAATTTTTAAATTGGTTGAAATGAATTAATAAAGTGAATTAAAATTTAAATTTCTAAACTTATATAAACTAAATTAGAATTGGAATCCCTTCAAAAACCCCATCCCAATCATTACAGGTATAGTTTATATTATTATTTATTTGGGTTCATTATTTGAATAGGGTATTAGTTACTATTTACTATTGATTTGAGATTATATATTCGATTTGGTATTTTGTTCTTTAGGATTTTAAATTTTAAATCTTATATATATTAATCTTTTTTCTTTTATATATCATGAGAATGGGAATGCGGATCGAACCAAAAATTAATGACGGGCATGGATTGTTATATTACTCACTTAGTGGACCCCACGTGTAGTGCAAGCTATGATGTGCATGGCACAAATGGAAAAAATATTATTCCAGTCTTAATTGAGTATTTTAAATTAATTTGATATTATATCTCTTTTGTATGTATATACAGGTAGTAAGAAATTTTGTCAATGAAAATTCTTTGATTATTTGATTCTTTATCATTGTCATCTAACCTCAGATTCTTGATAATTATAATTTTGTTATTCAACATCAGATTCTTATATACTTTGAAGAAAAATGTGAAGAATAAAGTTAGGGTTGAGGTTTCAATATGTAATGCCTACATAGTTGAAATTTCAAATTTTTGCACACACTGCTTTGAGCATTTTGTCTTTACAAAAATTATAGAAGAGTAGATCAAATGATGATGATGGGGTGATGGGGACTAAGTCCCCAAGTATTTTTTACTTTGCACCATCATGGGCATCCATCAAGTACCTATAAGACTAGGTACCTTATAAATGAAGAACTTAGTGTGGCAGCATTATATGTGTTGTTGAATACTAAGGAGGTCCAACCATATGTGAAGTAAGTATTTATTTCCCTTACGATGAGATCTACATACTAAGGTTAATTCCCATAACCTGTAGATTATTCAAGGCTAAAAAATATGCGCATAGCAATCGAATTTCAGAATCCAAGATTGATTTAGCATTGGAAGGGGAGATTGTTGAGTGGTTTAGAAGATATGTAAACTTRTAGCTAGTAATCTTTTTAGCAGATATGTAAGCTTCTAGCTAGTAATTTTTTGTGATCATTCAAAGTATTAATGATAAGATAGAGATGTCATTTGTTTCATATGTATTATGCACAAGATCCAGCAAACAAAAGTGAAGGAAAAGCTACTAAAAGTAGTGGTCTATGCATAAAGGGTTCAAGTAACAAGGATGGAGACACAATGGATTATTGGATTCAAGTAACGAAAATGATAATACAGTAGATTATTATGGTGTGCTAAATGAAGTAGTAGAGTTGGAGTATTCTGGATATTCGCTTAAATACGCTTTCTTGTTTTATTGTGACTAGTATGATCCAACTCCAAATGTGGGATTACGAGTTCATCTAAGGTACAAAATGGTTAATGTTAATATTAAGAGATTATAGAGTAAGTTTGAGTCATTTTCTCTTGCATATCAAGCAAGCTAAGTTTATTATACTKCTTACCCGGGTCAAAGCAGAGATGCGGTGGATTGTTTACATGCTTATGGCGTGGCTGAAGGAGAACAGCATTGGTATCAGTAGTAGACATAGCACTCCAACAAAATGAAGCCCAAACTTCAAACATAGATATTAATTATGATCCAGTGCACAATTTTAGCGACCCAAATAATAGTTTTGATGTAGTTGAAGCTATTGTTGCTAATGATTTAGTTTAGGAGGGCTAAAATCGTTAGATAGTTTGATAATGAAGAAGATATTAAATGAATTAGATGATAGTTCACTAGACACTGATGAAGATAGATTAAGTAGATTTAAATAATRAACTAGATAGTCAGGAAGATGATGCAAGTAAGCATGAYGTAAGTCCAACTTAATCTCATGGTTACTAATAATTGTTTACAAAATCATTTAATACAGTTCCAATGTTACTATTTGTTTCATTATGCCATTAATTCTACTTTTTCTTTTAGTAATTTATTATAAATTGTAGTAATAACTAATGGTAATAATATCCAAAAACCATATATTTAATTTACGTGCAGATATGCATTGTTGTAAGAGAACCTCAATTCATTCAAAATCTCCCAAGAAGAACAAAAAAGAAAGACCCCTTATTCAATCCCCATCCAAATTATCTCGGGTKCTAGAGTCTACACCCTCATCTTCAATTCAGTACCAACCCATACTTCTGAGGACGTGCATGATTTGCTTACCCAAATGTTGAGATGGAGCATACAACCCCTGATACTGAGCCTACAACACATATTGCTCACTCTACCCTCGATACTAAGCATTCTCATATTGAGCATACTCCAAAGAAAGCTAATAATATCTAACAAACATTTATTTGATTTATGTGTAGTTATGCCTCGTTGTAAGAGAACCTCAATTCATTCAAAATCTCCTATGAAGAACAAAAATGAAGGCCCCTTTTCTCCATCCCCATCCACATTATATCGAGTTCCAGAGTGTATACCCTCGCCTTYAATTCAACACCAACCCACTACTTCTGAGGACGTGCATGATTTTCCTACTCTAGATTTTGAGATTCGACATACAACCCCGGGTACTGAGCCTACCACACATGTTGCTCACTCTATCCCTAATACTGAGCGTACTCCAAACAACCGGCTCACTCATGATGAGTCGTCACCCCAAATCCCCATCTCCACTGAGAATATCCCACAACCATTTGATTACTCAATTTCGTCTGATGCACAATAATCTGAGAATAAGATTTATTGTTAGATAAAAGGAGAAGAGTAAGTGTTCTTATTATTACTCATACAAAAGATTGACGTTTGATAGTAATTTTTTGAAAAATTAGCTCATTATGCCCTTGAATTATTTTTCACTCTTTGTAAATGTCCTTCATATTTGTTTTTTAATTTTTATGTGATTGAACAATTTATGTTCATTTGTTTATGCCTTTCTACAGCGAAATCCGGCAATATCTGGTCACAATGTTAATTCAGCGGCAAAACCATCAACCTATGTTAATTTCTTAATGGAAATAATTTTCTGGAAAAAAAAATCCATCTTCNACCCCAAATCCCCATCTCCACTGAGAATATCCCACAACCATTTGATTACTCTATTTGGTCTGATGCACAATAATCTGAGAATAAGATTTATTGTTAGATAAAAGGAGAAGAGTAAGTGTTCTTATCATTACTCATACAAAAGATTGATGTTTGATAATAATTTTTTGAAAAATTAGCTCATTATGCCCTTGAATTATTTTTCACTCTTAGTAAATGTCCTTCATATTTGTTTTTTAATTTTTCTGTGATTGAACAATTTATGTTCATTTGTTTATGCCTTTCTACAGCGAAATCCGGCAATATCTGGTCACAATGTTAATTCAGTGGCAAAACCATCAACCTATGTTAATTTCTTAATGGAAATAATTTTCTGGAAAAAAAAAATCCATCTTCTTTTGCAATTTAGGGCTGCAAATCTCCGTCTTCTTCACCCCAAACTCACCCTCTACACCCATCCACCTTCATCCTCTCCATCCCATAACCACCCTCTACAACCATATTCATCTGCCACCCAAAACATATAATATTTTTGAGCTTCTATAAAATCCAAATCTTCTTCAACTCATTTTCCCAATATGGTATCAGAGCATCTATTCATAAAAACATCATGAGACTAAATCGAAGAAGGAAATTTTCTTCAGATTCAGCTTTTAATTACAGTAAGATGAATATAATTAGATCTAAGCTTGCTAGATTTAAACGAAACTGGTGAACGAAAGCCAAATATTAACTATACTTGGCATTAGATTTGCAGGGGATACTGAGCMACAAARCCCAACYATTTCTTGTTTTCAGCAATTGTTRTCTCAGTCAAATCTTTTCAGGCAGTTCAATCTTTTCCACACCAACTCTTGTCACTTATCTTAGTCAAATCATCAGCAACTATTATCAAAAGACTGATAAGGAAGTTTGCCACTCCAATTACACTGAGGTATAAAAAAATTCCAAAGCTTCTCAYTGAATCTCGGACSTGGTCATAGAAGTACTCCTGCAAGCCTGCTAATGTAAATCTATCGCCTATTCCGCTGATGAGAAATTTTGAACCCTCCAATGGATTCTTTTCCACAAGTCTCTTTCTTTCGAGCAGGGCAGCAACAACCATTGTTGTTATTAAGGAAATCATCCCAATGTCGATCCTCTGAAGGATTTTGATACCTCTTTCATTTCCTTCTTAAGATAAGTACTTACTAGGATTTTGGGTGGATGATGAAGATGGATGCAAAGGGTGTGGGTAAAGAAGATGAAGATTTGCAGCCCTAAATTGCAGAAGGAGATGGGTTTTTCAGGGGAAAACTATTTTCATTTTCATTCTGGTTAGAAATACATAGTTTGACGATTTTGCCCCTGAATTAACATTCATGTGCAGTATACGTGACAAAGGTTGTCGGATTCTACCGTGTAGGAGGGACATAAAAATTTGAACCTAAATTGTTCAAGGATATAAAAATTTGAAAACAAATATGAAGGACATTACAAAGAGACGAAAATAGTTCAAGGGCATAATGCAAAATTTTCCTAATTTTTTCTCAGTCTTTTTGCCAATTTTCGTTGTTTTAGGATTTTGTGCAACGATGATCCCCCAAAACAAGCCTGCAAGAGAAATTCGTCCAATCATAGAAATCCAGTTTTTGGGACCTTATCTAACTTGGGGAAAGGTTCCACAAAATGTTAGGACATGTAGCATGGCGAGTGTAGATCAGGTGGCTCTTTTAGTAGATTAGAATATTGCATCCTTCATTTGAGATTTGTAGATCACTTGAATTCGATTTTGGTAGAATTTGGTACTCTTTTTTGTTTGAAACCAAATTTTCACAAAAGTTCAATAATTAATTATGAGGTTTGGTAGATAAAATGTTAGCTATAATATGGTTCAATTGATTAAATATTTTTGCGTAGTTTRAATGTGTGTAGGTGTAGAATTTTTCTGCTCAACTGATTATGAATATGTTATGTTATGTTCTGTATTCTTGGACTTGAATAACCAAGTCACTATTCTGTTCATGTTGTCAAGTATAGAGTGAATATGAAAGAATCTTCTTGGTCTTTGTACACTCTACATATGCATCTTTGAAGTTGAGTTACTGTAGATGCTATAACAATGAAGAAAGAACTTATGGGACAATAAAGAGTAGAATGAGAAAAAGAATGATCTCTCAATAATCATGAAATTTATACCTACCTAATAAGAATAATTTTCACTAATTATCATTGCCTTCTTGCAATATTCTCTATTATTATTATTGTTATCAAATATTCCTTGTTCCGAATCATTTTCTTTGGGGGCGATTGTCTGAAAAGAATATATGTTGCAAATAAGGAAATGATTACATTAATTGATCGTCTCTCCCCAACTGGCATAACTCAAATCAATTCCCAGCTCTACTATATGTTCAAGGTTTACCTGTAAGCCATATACACTAGCAGATAAAGAATGGGATCATTAGCTGACCAATTTTTAGCTTGCAACTCTCGTGCCTCATCAGAATACTAAATTCTAGGAGGCTTTATATTATAAAGACAATGATGAGACTGTTCTCTTTTTTCTATTAGTGGAATTAAATAAACTAGCATACGATTCTACTTGTTTTCAGAGCTACAATACAATAAGATCCAAATTGAAGTGAAGCTTCCGTTTTATATTGAAAATAATAAAGAGTAAAGAAAGATTCATTAACCCAAGCATAGCATAGACTTGTTGTTGAAAGAACTCCCTGATCAATTGTATCATAGAAAAGAAAATTTAGAAAAGTGCGCCGAAAGTAAGACTTCCAGTATTGAAGCATATAACCATTTATATACAAAGTGGCTTCACAGAATGCTTCTTCTAGTCACCATTGAGTCATTCTTCGTAGCGCAAGGCAATTAAATTTCCCTAAAAATGAGAAGACAAGAACSAGCCAGCAGCGTGTCTCCAAGATAAAGAGAAGAAGCAATATTTGTTAATTACTGAGAAGAATAATATAATTTTAAGTTCTATGAGATGATCCTTTCCAGTTGGACAATGTTGGAATATCAATCCAGAAACTTTGTAACAAGAGAAGAGACTATCTCATGTAGCTTCTGCTTTGGCTTCAAGAGCCTTTTTAATGATAAAAAAAGGTTAAGCACAAACTATTTGGCTTTCTTATTAGGACCTAATGAATATAACATAGATCACGATCAATTAGTTGAAAATAGGTACAATGCATATTTTAAGAAACGATTAGCAACATGAAAAAGAATTGATATGTCTCAATACTTTTGCTCTTGGAGTGATCATTAGAATTCATAACTGTAGATTTCCACCCTTCGTAATCATGTTTTTTCTTTCATTTGTGTTTTTTATATTCATAAATCTGTAATTTAGTCACCATAAGAAGTAAGGATATCAAGGAGAGTAAAATTACAAGGCTATAACACAGTAGTCTATGTTATGTTTCCTTTTAATGATACACAACCACATTGAAACATAAGGTGCATTTTTTGGATTTTCTTTGGCTCAAGGATAAAGCAAAACTATAGAGAAAAAGTGTCATGTCCCAAATTCGGATTGACCATACTCCAACTTGAATTGTGACACGATCATGTCCCAAAGTTTCCCTTCAGGTCATAAGCCTCCAGCAGTACAGACAATCAGAAACTTTTTAGCGTCACCAATAGAATTTATAAATGGTAACTCCAAATTGTAGTAATCAAACCAAAAAATTAAATTAGAGCTTACATAGATTGAAAATAATCGTCTACCAAAAAAAATTGCCATCTAGGCGCCTTAATTTGGCAACTTATGCATTTCAACCCTTCACATCACAGAGGAAAGAAAGTTTCTTTATTACAAAGAAAATGTCTAATACACAAGAACAAATAGTAGCAAAACTATAAGATTGACTTCTACAGTGCATAGGGGCACTGCTCATCATCACTGCCTCATCTAGAGGTTCATCTATCTACATCAACGCCAAGGAAAGAAGTGAGCTTTCCAACCTCAGTAAACAGAATCGGGTTCCCCCTTGAATGAGCATATTATATTTAAAATGTTTTTGAAGAACAACCAAAATGGTCCCAAGATTAGCAATAACTTCAATATTGAAAAATCAGTAATTTGGGGAAAATAGTATAAACAATTCATACACCCTATATAATTAAGTAAAGGTGAACATYARTAAAATATCTATATATCTAAACATAAACATGTCTATGGAGACAAGAGTGAGGCTCAAGTGAATATAGGTTACCTCGGATTAAGTTTACTCAACCCCGAATATTGTATCCCCCAAGGAAGGACTAGAACAGAACATATATTTGGCTATTATACCYGTCAGATTATAGGATCAGAGGAGAATTTCTAAGTCTTTCTATTAGCCATAGAGTCATTACRGAAATTCAGGAACATTCCCCCAAAGTTTCCCAAGAGCCAACACCAAACATTATCAGAATGTACAGAAACAACAATTATCAAATATTTCAATCCTTCCAAAGACCAGAACAATTAATCATTGTATTTAGAATCTCAAAATAAGCTTACTAATGCCTAATTATACTATATCAGGAAGTTAGAGTAACCCAAAAATAGGCTCATTAACGTCTATTATCCTACATCTCTAAACACATTTATTTTCTCTTACATCAAACAGTAACCAAAAATAGGATTTAGGATTTACATCAAAGTTATAGTAACACCTAGGCTTTACATTAAATTAAAGTTAGTGTAACTCAAGAGCCTTTACGTTAAAGTTACAGTAGTTCAAAAGGCTTTACATTAAGGTTCTAGTAACTCAACGTAGGCTTTACATTCAAGTTACAATAACTCAAATAGGCTTATTAATGCCCCAGATTAAAGTTACAGTTAACTTCCATTTCTTCTCTCCCTCTCAGTGGCTCTTTTGTCTAGCCCCTAAGGTTTTCGATCTTGCCCAACACCTTTACGTATTCTTTTATTCAACTATAGCGCTTGAGAATGCTTCTCCCGCGATACCCTTAAACTTACATTATTCAGCTAATGAACATTTTAACCAACAATTTAACAATAAATATATTAATATCAATAGTAATACCAGCTCATGGYATATACAAAATTAATAATAATAATAATAAACATTGAATGCAAATAAAGTCTCTACTTTTCCTTTTCTTTTTGAAATTAAAAAAAATGATTAACTAATTGAAAGATCAAGTAACTAAAATAAGTAAATGAATAATATTCCATAATTAGCTATAATTTATATAATCTTTAAAACCTTTTATATCTGAGCAAGACCTGCCACTCAACCTTCTAGGACGCACGTAAGCTCATCTTTTACCAAAGAAATAAAACTTGGTACAATTCATTACTTAATAGGCTAGGATAGGATTAGTAAAAACCTAGTCTATGATACCATAAGCTCTTTGCTCTCGCTAGGCATGTGTAAAACCAATTTTTATCGTCACCTAGAGTAAAACCAGTAACCTCTCACTTTGTGTATGGAGCTTCCAACTGCTTGGCCAAGTGACTTGTTGTGGTAGAATTGTGCCAAATTTGTATATAGAGAAACGACTTGTAGAATCTAAATTGGTCCAATTGATACTTTACCTTGTTTGTAATTATTTTCATGTCTAGGTGATGCTCACAAACTCCATGCATTATTACCGTAGCAAGTATACTAGTTCAAAAAGTGTACAGCAGATGAGTCAGGGTCAATCCCACAATGATTTCTAATCGAGTACCAAAAGTATCAAATTTCCCTGATTTAAACCTAAATGTGATTGAATTAAACTATTAACTATAAATGAAGTAATCTAAAAGGTTCATTACGAAATTCAATTACCTAAATAAAAAAAGATCTAATGTGATAAAAGAGGTTGGTTAAGATATTGATCCTAATCATTCCTATAATGAGCTAAATTAATTGCACCTTAATGGCCTTAATTCTCAAATCCAATCTAATTGTAAATAGTAGAATTTCCTAATTTTGATTTTACCCAATCTCTTGGTATAAAACTTATGGTACCAATTTATTAAAACCATATCCCTATGTGAATTAGATGAATGGAAACTGCATTAAAAATCTAAGAAATTTTYCGATTTCATTAACTATGGTCAATTACTATCGAGAACCACCCAAAAGGAACCAATTCTATCCATAATCGAATCAATTCTAATGGGTCATCATTGCCTAAGTTCTAATCAATACGTTCATCYCCTGATCCTTCCGAGTTGATTATGAAATATATTTGTAGGTAGCTAATCCACAAAAGCATTAAAAAAGCCAGAATTATAATAAACAACTCAACTAGATTGGCAATCAAYAATAAAAACATAATAGAGTTTAACCTATTAAAAAGAAACCATCATCTCAAATAACTCTAACCAACACAAAAAGTTTAGCCTAAGAAATTCATGAAGTCCACCATAGAAAGTATAACAAACATGTCACAACCAAAGATTAGAGAAGAACGAACCAACTTGATGAACAAATTCTTAAGCAATCTTGGTTGAATTCAAATCTTCAAACTTCCAGTGGCTTTTTCCAAGTTCCTATTATTAAAACTACTCTAAAACTATGAAAAGAAAGTGTCTCAAGCCAATGAAAAGTCTCTAAAATCAGTCATAAGATGCACTATTTATAGAAGAGTACGAAGACCCTAAAAATGGTCCAACCGGCACTTGATTTAGCTTAAACTGATGCTAGTTTAATGCCAAAAAGACTAAATCGGTGCCTGATTTGGACCAAACTGGCGCCAGTTTGGTTCTACAAAAACAGAGCATGAAAATGCTCTTGAACCGRCGCCCGTTTTTGCTGGTCTTCMAGACTTAGTCAAATTTTGATGATTTTCAGTTTTTGGAAATTGCATTTTGACGCCAAACTCCTCTGAATTCATTGTGTTACCTCTTTAAGCTCTTCTACAATCGATTTTTGCCCMTTTTCTTGTATTTAAGATGAAAATTTGCAATTAATCATTTGAAAATAAAATTAGTTTAATACAAAGTAAGTTATATAGAGAACTCGATAAATGACTTAAGTAAGGGAAAATGAAATATAAAATATGACTATATCAAATACCCCTACTTAGTCTTTTGTTCRTCCTCGAACAAATATGGAGATAAGGTAAAGAACAATCTAGAAATCCAGCCAATCAACCAAAGATCAAGAATATAGAGTTATTTACATGTTCAACTCAATAGAACATCGAAAATTCCATTAGATAACAAGAGAGATCTATCCATTTGGAAAAGTGAGTGAGTGAGAATAGCCAAAATCAAGTACCTAGTAAAGACTTAAGAAATATTTATTGAATTATAAATACTTCACCAACATAAAAGCGTAAAGACATGGAAATCCACCCTATAGGTTTGTAATCATCACCACCTCTCCACTAATCGAGATAACTAACATCAACAAAGGTCAAGTAGGACCTTTTAAACTTTTAATGTWGGGCTAATGTATAAGTAAGTCAAATGAAAGATAAGAAAAATGAGAAAAATAAGACAACAATGAAACCTTATAACTCCCTTTTCTTCTTTCAAATTTCTACACCACATCTTCCTTCTTAATTGTTTACCAACAACTACCAAAAGCCACAACTTCTTTTCTTTTTAACACCTTCTTTTTCATTTCTTTCTCTTTTTCTTCAYTGATTTTCATTTTGAAGATRCATAAGACAWTTTTATCAAGAGAATACGAGTTACAACCTTTCACCTCTCAAGAACACATTTTCTTTCACAAATTTCTCAACAACTTAACCCCTTAACTCATTTCATCAACCCCCAACTTCATCTTTACAACATGCATTCAATGAACTTAATTAAATCCCCAAACAAGAAAAGATGCATCAAGTCTCTTACAATGGAAAAGGCAAAATATTTGCAAATCTAACAAGATAAGCCATAAAAGTACGTATTAAAGAACAATAAAATTTTATAGGCTCAAAAAGGGAACTAAGGATATAATAAAAAAAGGGTAAGAGTGAAAGGCTTAAATGATCTAAAGAAGGCCTAAGAYTTTCATTCCTATGTCAATGATGGTCATATTTCTCCTCAAGAAGTGACAAAAATAAACTCTAGAGTGGTTGTGCTAAATGAATCATCATAATTACTTACTAGTGTGTCAAGCAATAACTATTCACAAAATAAAGGCTACTCGTRCTAGAAAGCGAAAAAGTAGGATAGACCAAATTAATACTAAAATCTTCAAGCCAAACAAAATTTGAGTTATATCATCAAAACATATAAATAAATCACATAAAAAGACTAAAAATTTTGAAAAAAAATGAGGAAAAAGAAATAAAGGCACACAAATGCAATAAGAAGCAAAGAAGAATCCATTCTTCCAACCCTACCCCCCCACCTAGAACTTAATATTGTCCTCAATATTAATCAAAGAACCACGAAAGTAAGGTGAAAGAGGCTCCCCTTGTTGTAAATGATCTTGCCTCCTTTGAAATTCGACCGAGAATGAGGTAGAMTCCTAGAAAAGAAATAACTAAAAAAATCAAARTAAAAGGTAAATGCATTAGCAATGATAAAAAAATAAGAGAACAGAAAAAGTGAAAAGAAAGAAAAAAGTTCTAGCTTATAGGCTCTAGCTCGACTTCTCTTAGTTCATCATGCCAAAGTAGGATCGAGGGAYTTTCATTCCTCATTCCCGAAAGGAGGTGGCAAGATTTCCTCAAAGAGAGATGATTTCATCTTATCAAGCAAGAGGGTCACACAAGAAATAGGAATTGAAACTTTTCCATCAAACTTTTTCCTCTTTCTTCTAGACTTCCTAATCCTTTTTTTCTTACCCTTAAGATCTAAAAAGGAGGGCTTTCAACACTAGGTCTGGGTTTGCCCTTTTTGTTCAACTTCTACAAATGCAAACCCCCTTGTGTGCTCTACATGCTTAGCTTCAGAAATTGGACAGCTTTGGTTAGATCTTGGTAGGGATGTTTAGGCATCTTGATAATGGCACGCTCATCCCCAACTCTTAAATTTAGCTCATTCTTCTGCATATTAATTAAAGTTCTTCCGGTGGCTCAAAAAGGTCTATCTAACAATAATGGTATTGCATAGTCATCATTCATATCTAATACCATAAAATCTAMCAGTAGGATACCTAATAGACCTATTGGCTAATTGGAGGATCATGTTTGTAGGCTTAACATCTCCTAACCCCGAACGTCGGATAATTGATGAAGGCATCAAATTTGTACAAGCTCCAAGATCAGAAAGCACGTTATCAAAAAATAACTCACGAATATGATAGAATAATAAATTTTCCCGGATCTTTAAGCTTATGTGAGAGTTTATTTGAACATCGGCGGAGCATTCCTCATTCAAGCAAATAATCTCAAAATCAAGCAATTTTCTCTTATWAAAAAAAATGTCCTTCAAGAATTTTGCATATTTGGGCATTTGAGGAGTAGCCTCAACAAAACGAAGACTTATCTCTAGTTTTTACAATCTCTCCAAAAACTTCCTAAATTGACAGTTCTCCTTAGAAGGCTRAACAACTAGGGGAAAAGTAAATATTTGTAATCTACTTTCTCACTATCTATTTTACCTTTATCCCTCTTTTCTTTTACAAGCTTAGATGCAAGACTAGGTTACATAATCATCTCACCCAATGCATTGACCATAGAGAATCCCTTTTCTTTTGAAGCACTTCCTAAATCACCCATMGGATCCTCTATCACTCTCTCACTTCTTAAAGATATRGCATTACACTCATTGGGATTGTTCTCGATGTTACTGTGTAACGAGCCTTGAACTCTTTGGCTAAGTAAATTAGCMAATTGCCCTACTTGATTCTCAATATTCTTAATAGAAGCCTCTTGGTTTTGAAACCYGGTTTCCACACTAATGATAATTTTACCAACCAAGGCTTCTACATTGGAAATCCTATCTTGAGGAGGGAAACTTGGGGGTTGAGGTGGCCTAATATTTGCACTGGAACTAGAGTTTTCATTTAGGTTCCAAGAAACATTAGGGTAATTCTTCTATCCGGTTGTAGGTATTTGAGTAGGCATTGTTAGGTCTAGMATTAGGGCCTACATAGTGGGCACTTTCTTGGGAGTTTGGAGGGAAATCAGGATTAGGGTAGTGGTTTTGTGGGTAATAAATGCTCTCATGAGTATCCACACAATATACACAAGTGATTCTACCTCATATACCCAAATATTTGGAAATGAGAGCTAATTGGGAGATAATGGTTTGTGTGGCATCTAACTCCATCACATCAACTCTCCTAGCATTGTTACTCCTCTCATTAGGTCATTCGAAACCCACCAAGGTCATCTCCTCAAACAAATCCCAAGCCTCTTGAGGTGGCTTCCTCATTATACTTTCCTCACTAGCGGCATCTATCATGGATGTAGATGCCCCACTCATCCTATTGTAAAAAAATTGGATTTGCATCCACAAGGGCAAGGAATGGTGAGGACGCCTTTTCAAATAATATTTAAATCTCTCCCAAGCCTCACTCAAAGACTCCCTACTGTCTTGAACAAAATTTGTAATATCATTCCTAAACCTCTTAGTTTTGGAAGGTGGGAAGTGCTTATGGAGGAAGGTGAGACTAATTGTTCCTAAGTAGTGATGGCACCGGAGGGGAGAGAATTTACCAAACTTTGGATTTATCTTTAAGTGAAGGGAAAGAGTCTCAACCTAATGGCATCATCACTAATACCATTTTTCTTGAAAGTATCACAAATCTTTAAAAAGTTAGAGATGTGAGCATTAGGATCCTCACTAGACAAATCATAAAATTGCACACTTTGTTGGATCATTTGAATAACTGCGTTTGATCTCAAAGTTGTTCACAACTACTCTAGTCTAGTAATAGTGGGATGAGCTCCTTCCACCGTTGGAATAAATAATCCCTTAGGGTCTTAAACCTCTCCTCATTTCCTTGATCATCCATATTCCTAAAATTATCAAACTCAAATTCCTTCTCCTTAGTTTGGCTATTATCCCCAAATCAACAGTTTCACAATCTACTACTTTGGTCTTCCCCTCTCTCTAATGTGTTTCCTATTAACTCTAAAATAGTTGTTCAAAGATCTAATATGCATTAAGATAAGGAGAACACATCATTCAAAGAAAAATACCCATACAAAAAGGAACAAACAAAACTAAAAAACAAACAAAGAAAATGATCAAATCTCAAGGCAATTAACCAATTATCTGATATCAATCAAAAATCCCCAGCAACATTACCAAAACCTTAATGCTCAGAAACTTGATGTATTCTTATCCTAGCAAGTATACTAGTATCAAAAAGTGTATAGCAAGTGAGTCAAGGTTGATCCCACAAGAATTTCTAATCAAGTGCCAAAATTACTGAATTCACCTAATTTAAACCTATTGAAACATGATTGAACTAAACTTCTAACTAGAAATGAAGTAATCAAAGAGGTTCAATTATGAAATTCAATTATCTAAATCCAAAAGGATCTAATGTGATAAAAGAGGCTGGTTAGGGTATTGATCCAAATCATTCCTATAATSAGCTAAGTTACTTGCAACTTAATTGTCCTAATTTCCAAATCTAATCTAATTGTAAATGGTAGAATTTTCTAATTTAGGTTTTACCCAATCCCTGGGTATAAAACCCCYAATTCCAATTAACTAAAACTATATCCCTATGTGAACTAGATTAATCGAAATTGTATTAAAGATCTAAGAAATTCTTTGATATTATTAATTATGTCAATTACTATCAAAAACCACCCAAAAGGAACTGATTCCATCCCTAGCCGGATCTACACTAATACGTCATTATTGCCTAAGTCCTAATCAATAAGTTCACCTCTCRGTCCTTCCAAATTGATTATAAAATTGATTTGTAGGTAGCTAATCCACAAAAAGCATTAAGAAAGCCACAATGATAATAAACAACTCAACTAGGTTGAGAATCAACAATAAAAACACAACAGAGTTTAGCCCATTACAAAGAAATCATCTTCTCAAATAACCCTACCAACATAAAAAGTTTAGCCAAAGAAACTCATGAAATCCATCATAGAAAGTATAATAAACAAGTTACAACCAAAGATTAGAGAAGAAAGAATTGATTTGATGAACAAATCCTTAAACAATCTTGGTTAAATACAAGTCTTCAAGCTTGCCAATGGCTTCCTCCAAGTTCCACTTATTAAAGCTGCTCTAAAACTATGAAAAGAGATTGTTTCAAGCCATATCAAAAGTCTCTAGAATTAGCCATAAGACACACCATTTATAGAAGAGTACAAAAAATCCTAAAAATGGTCCGACCAGTGCCTGATTTGGCTTAAATCGGCATAGGTTTAGTGCCGAAAAGACCAAATCGGGCAAGAAAAACATAGCATGAAAATGCTCTTGAACCGACACCAGTTCAAGCCTAAATGGTGCCGATTTGGCTGCTCTTCCAGACTTAGTCAAATTTTCATGATTTCTAGCTTCTAAAAATTACGTTTTGACCCTAAACTCCTCTGAGTTCATTCTTTGACCTCTTTAAGCTCTTCTATAACTGATCTTTTATCCTTTTCATGTACTTAAGATGAAAACCCCGCAATTAATCATTTCAAACAAAAACTAATGTAATAGAAAGTAAATCATATAGAAATCTCGACAAGAAATGACTTAAGTAAGGAAAAATAAAACATAAAATATGACTCTATCACTAGGATGGCCATCAGATTTGTTCTTTTAATTATTGTTATTTATTTATGCTTTAATTTATGAATTAAATGTCACTAATCATAACATGACTTACAGAATGCATAAACACCACCCTAGGTACTATATTGTTATGCATATGCATTTAATTAATAATTTTATTAGCTGAGTGGCTAAGATATATTGGAAAATTATTAATTCAAAAACCCAACAAGTACAAAATACTAAGTAGGTGAGACGCAAAATTATTTTTGAACCCACGACCTCCCCTATTAGCTCATTAGTAAGATTTGGTATATGCCTCGCTGCAATTTAACTTGGTCTCCCTAAAAGAGGGCTGTATTGTATTAGTTACTAGATTGGCCCACTTGGTGATAACTTTTAAAGTTTACTTTCTTCATGATTACCCTATAGTTGATGTGTTTTAGTTGAGAATTTAAAAGGTCACTTAAATGAAAGATGTCGTATGAACTTCCTATAGAATATTCAAACGATGTCAATAATAGTCAAAATACAAGTGACACTAAAAATTAATACTGCATAAGGATGCCAGATATATTAATTTTAGTGGGAGGGTCCCAGCCTAGCCGCAAATACTTTTGTTTCCTCCTAAAGAGGTTCGTGTTTAAGACTTTGGGATTTTAGGTTGTCATCATATAATAGTAGTTTTTGGGTCTATTTGTGCATTGTTTGATCATGCATCATGTATGAAATTTGTGGATGTAAGCTGATGTTTGTAGATATTGACATATATTCTAGTGAATATTTAACTATTAACCCTCCTTAGGACTTGGACTTGTGCAATTTGAAGGCAATTTACCTTAAACATTAGCATATATGACTTTATTRACTCTATCTTTGAGTGGTTGTTCATTTGAGAATTATTTGAGTATATACTTAATCAAATGATTTGATTGAYAGGTATTGCAGTCTTATGATGGAATTACAAAATAAGCCAACAATTGTGCAAGACAAACAAGGTTGCGAAGCTRGGAAGCAATGTTGCACATCCTGTTATAGCACTTTTATAGCGTCAATAATCCACTTGGAAAGCACCTCCAATAAGATAAAGACAAGTGGAAAGCACCAAGAAAAGCAACCATTATGACACCCATACGTGGCAAAGCAAAAAGAATTAGAAAAAGATAAGTGGCCTTCAAGTGGACTTTATGAGCAAATGAAAAGAGGACAAGTGTCCTCTTTGAGATAAAAGTTAGGATTACCCTTTAAAGGGTCTTGCAAGAGAAGAAATGTAACACCCGCCAATTTAGGAACAGTCCTAAATCGCGGGAATATTAACGTCGTTGCCGTGTCGAAAATAAAAATTTATCTATTTATAAGCCACCATTCGTGTTAAAAAGTAAAATACAAGCGGAAGGCTTTTAAACTATTCAAAAACAACATCATCAAAAACCTCATAATTTTAAAAACAACTTCAAAAAGGTAAATTTCATTATATAACATAAGTAGAAACGCAGTTTCTGGGTATTAAAGTTCACCGCACAAGCGACCTCCTCTCCCCCATCTAGTCACATATCATCTGCAATAACATGTACAGAAATAAGAGATGACTAAAAGCTCAGTAAACGTAATCTCATGCATGAATGCATGAAATATGTCGCTAACCCGGTGACATTTCAAAAATTTTTCTGCTTCTTCTCTTTATTATAAAAAACTTTTCCATAACTTTCCTCTTTTCAAAATTTCTTTACATCATTTCCTTCAAACATTCACTTACATTGAAAACTTGTCCATTCTTTTCGTTCGTTCTGTGAGCTTCACTAAAGTGTGAAAGCCTAGCGCAACATAGCTATGCAGTGGGCGCCCATTCTTATTTGGAACCGCGATTTCCAATTCCCTAGCGGTAGAATCGCAAAGAGCGTTAAAGTTCAATCTGCTTTTAACTTTATTTCTTTTAACTTCATCACTTACCCTCAAAGAGGGTAGGGTCGGGTGCGCCGCCCCCCACCGCCCATTTTCGCACTCACTTTTTGTGGCTAGTATTACATCTCTTTTCCCGAAACTTTACATTTCCAAAATTTACCCCTTTTTCTTCAAATTCCATTTTTCTAACCGTTCACTTCCTAAATGCGTGAACGCTGAATGCCAAATGCTATGTAACTTCTAACTATATGCTCATGAATATGAACGCATACAATATTACATTAACATTCAATAATTAATACATGATATGAATCACAATAGCATTCTTGTAGTACAAAGTAATTACTAATAACAAAATTCAAACTTTTCCATTACCATTCCACAGATCACAAAAAACACAATTACATCAATATAAGGGCATCTAATCCCTCCATGCATATATATAAGTATTAAATGAATGAGAGATTTACTTACCTCGAAATCTTTTACGTGGACGGTTTTCCTATTTCAAGTGGAAAGTGGAATATCCTCAACGATCTCTACGTAGATCCTCGAGATAAACCTAGTTATCATCACCCAAAAAAGGAAGATCTAACTCAGTTTCGTTATTTTCAACTTTAAGTGGTTATGCGGATTAAATTTCCACCAATATTTTCTTTGTCATACTATTTGCGCATTTCGTTTCCCACGGTTACAGTTCGACTTCTTTTAATTCGGTGGTAAACCTTTACCTTATTTACGTTTTCTCGGTATTCACTTTTTTATTTGTAAGTTGTACCAAATTACTATTTACATGCTAACACTTCGCCTTAACCTTACAACATTCCAGAATATCGCGAAATTCTTACCCGAACGGTGCGGTTCAAGCGAACGCGCACAATGGCTTCTGGGCGTTTTGGGCCGTCGGTGCTCCCTGAGCGTCGGGCCACGGGAACGTCGGGGCGTCGTGTCCACTGGCGCCGGTGGGCGGCCTGAGCGGTCACTCACTGGACGCCTGGGGGGCGTCGCCGCTCTGGGCGGCGCGGCGGGAGTGCCTTGCTTCTTGCTGAGCACAGGCGTCTGCTGGGCGCCTGCGTGTTGTTGGAACCACTTGGGCCGCCGGCATCACTTAACTGCGGCCGGTTTTGCACTGGGAACAAATCGTTGGCCCCATTGGCCGCGGCTGTTCTCCGCCGGTCAGCAACTGTGTCGTCGCGGGAACTGGTTGACGGGCGACAGCAGTAGAACAGAGAGTCCGAATGGATCTGAGCTGAGCCCGTGGGGACCAACAGATCTGGAGGGGCGTGAGCAGAGGAGAAAGAAGGATGATGGTGGTGGCAGCTCGGGCTTACGTCGGAAAGCCGCAGCCAGCAAAGGGAGACGGCGGATCGGTGAAGGGCTCTGGCGAATTACGATTCGGTCCGAGGAGACGGCGATAGAGTCGGATCTTGCAGATCCGATTCCTTGCTCCGGAAACCGAACGCTGTGGAAGTGAAAAGGAAGACCACGGACGAGTAGTTGTCGGGTCAGGTGAGGATGGTAGAGGCGACAGCAATGGCAAGCTAATCGACAGAGCAGCGTTTCAGTTGCGCGCGAGATGGCAGAGGCGGTGGGCGAACCGCCGACTCGTCGCGGCTTTTGGGTCTGGGCAATTTCGAACGCAGCGAAGGGAGGCAGAAACCGCGTGAAGAGGAAAATCACGGCGTTCCTTCACGGCGGCGGCGAGAGAGGAAGAGAAGAGGATGAAGAAGAAGAAGAAGGATGAGGGCGGCTAGGGTTTATTGTTCCTCATCCCGTTTTTCTCCTCTTTTTTTTAATTAATTAATTAATGGATTATTATTATTTATTTATTCTATATATATATTTCATTTCCTTTTTGGGCCATGACTCACCCGTTGGGCTTTCTTATCAGGATCTAATCGAAACCCGTAAATTACACACAACGGCTTCCTTTCGATAAAAGTCCAATCTTCCGTCTTAATAAATAATTAGGCTCACAAACYGAGCCCTTAGCCTAAAATTACACGTCCAAGCCAGTTGGCATACAAATTTCACACAAAATCTAACAATTTAATAAAGGAAAATTCGGGGTGTTACAAGAAAAGTGTAGGGAATTCACAACAATTTGACACTTTGTATAGAAGGTACCCATAGGAGGTTCTATGAAGGGAAAAAGTGAGCTTTAAGAAGATATATAGAACAACCAAGGAGGATCCAACAGTTCGAAAGGGAGTTTTCACTTTGGTACAGCAAAGCTTTGTACTCTTTTATCTTTACCTATTGTTTCATAGGGAAACCTAGTGAATACTTAGGTTTTATTGTGGTTGTAAACATGAGCTAAATATATAAAAGGTAGAATTTTTGTTGAACCTTTGTTGGTGTTTGGTTATTGAATGCTTTGTTGAGGAATTTATGCTATATCTTGTGGGTTTCACTTAAATGCTATTTAGTGTTTATATCTCCTATTTATTGCCCATGAATAGTGGGTATTCAAGCTATCTTAAGGTTGAGAGGTTGAAGGGCAATGGATTTATTTGAGTGCATATGGGTTTGGGTTGTCTTTGGATAGTACAATTTATAGATAATATATATATCCCATAAAATCAAAGACTGTATGATTTTGAGTTTCTTGAATTGAGTAGCACTGGAAGGTGGTTTCACTTAATTAAAAAGAACAAGGACCAACAAAATTAGAAGGTGTGAGGTCAATTATTGTTTTGATATACATGCTAGACATTGCTACAACATTCCTACAATATCATTTAACCATCAAAACTTAGGGGATTCATTAATTCTAGCTCATTTCCGATCTTGATATTCATTGTTTGAACAGCTTTACTTGGTCTAACATTGTTAGTGGGTAAGCGAATCAATTTGGAGCTTTATCTTTAATTTAATCTCAAATTCATTGTATTGGGAATTTGAACACTTACCTTGCATATTACCATTCCTAGTGGGAATGATATCTTAAACACTTTATATTTCTTGTGGACTRAGTATACTTACGCATTTGAAGCTAATTGCCTAGAGTGCAATTTCGTCGATCATAAGCTCATATATATTTTATTTATTTTCAAAAAATATCTTCCAACATGTTATCTTTGACTTCAACAAAGAATCAATTGGTTGGAGATAACTATAATGATTGGAACCGTAATCTTAATATTGTTCTTACCGCTGAGAAACACAAATTCATATTAACTCAATCGGGTCCCAAGCAGCCCTTGAGGCATCCATGCCTGAACATAAGGCTCTCTATCAAAAGTGATTTGATTTCGATGAGATGGATCGCTGCTACATTTTGGAGTCTATCTTAAATATGTTGCAGAAGAAACATCAGAACATGAAAACCGCGACTAAAATGATGGAAAAACTTCAGCAATTGTTTGAGCATCGAGGTCGCCAAGTTCATTAGGCAACCATGAGACGCATAATAAATATGCACATGAAGCCTGAAGTGTCTATGAGAGATTATATACTTGAGTTGATCACTCATTTATGTGATTGAAGCTTTAAAGGGTGAAATCAAATCGAAGACTCAGGTAGACGTGGCTTTGGAGACTCTCCCTAAGATGTTCTTGCAATTAAAGGCTAATTATAATATGAACAAGTTAGATATATACTTGAACAAGTTGATGAAGGAGCTCACAAGCACAAAGATTATTTTGAAAGCCAAGAGTGGTAACACTCTTGTTATGACTCATATTAGACCTTCCACTTCCAAATCTAAAGGCAAATGAGGTAACAAGAGGAAAAGGTCCAACAAGAAAGGGTCATAGTAGCAGGTTAMGAAAGCCCAAGAAGAAGTGTTTCCATTGCAGAAAAAAGAGACATTCGAAGACAGAATGCCTAGATTACCTAGCTTCACGCAAGCAGGGTGATGATGAGCTATCCTTCATTAAATGTTGTTTAGTGGTTGATTCTACGTATACTTGGATAGTAGATTCTTGAGCCACTAATCATGTTGGCAATTCGTTGCAAGGGTTACAAGTGATCAGGCATTTAAGTGAAGTAGAGCACACTCTCAAGAGAGGCACAGTAGCTAGTGATAGTTGCTGGAGTTGTTGAATTTATTTGTTTATCTTTATTTTAAGAAACATTTGTATTTTTTAATAGATTTTTATTATGTCCCAAATATTTACCAGAATTTAATTTCAATTCTTTTATTATTCAAATAAAAATATTATCTCAATTTTTATTACTTTTCAATAGTAATATAAGTTCTAAATAATACTTAGATTGGTCGAGGACATTTATACAATGAACTGTTTTCTTCTTAAAACTTTCCAACTGCTCATTATATCACACTACATTTAATAAACAAGTTGTCTCCTAGGAATGAGACTTATCTATGGCGTCTTAGACTTGGTCACATTAACCTTAACAAGATTTAAAAACTASTAAAAGAAGGTCCTTTGAGTGACTTAGAGGTGGAAACCTTCAAAGTTTGTGAACCCTGTTTGAAAGGCAAAATGACTAAGGGGTCTTTTTCTTCAAAAGGGGATAGGCCCAAGAAGTCTTGGAATTAGAACATTCTGACGTCTATGTTTATTGGTGTCCAAGCCAGAGAATGGATTATTTCCCAATTGGGTGAACCAAGTATTCTACAACACAATGGTGTCTCAAAGAAAAAACAAGATCTTATTAGACATGGTAAGATTAATGCTAGGCTTCTCGACTCTCAGTACATCCTTTTGCGGATATGCCTTACAAATTGCTACATACATACTTAATATAGTTCTATCTAAGTCTATCCTTAAGACACCTATGGAATTATGGAATAGGAGTAAGCATTATTCGATACATATCTAAATTCGAAGATGTCTTGACATGTGCTAAAGAGAAAGATGGATAAGATGGAATCGATGTCTGAAACATGTATGGTTATCGAATATCCAAAAGAAACAAGAGAATATTACTTCTATAGTCCTCAAGTTAATAAGGTATTTGAAAGTACAAAAGCAACCTTCTTAGAGGACAAGTACATAGAAGAACATGGATCCAAGAGTGGGGTTGTGTAAATGTTGATTTCGACTTCAATTAATATCTTTGTCCAATAGACTTACTTTACCGATTAACAATGAACAAATAAACAACAATGGAAACACAAGAGACATGATCAAACATGATTCGGCGTGAATATCTACATCCATGGGACCACATCTAGGCTACAAACACAAATTCACTATATCAAAGTATTGCAAGGGTCWTATACAGAAAACATTCAAATAGAAACTCCCTTCTAGTTAAATTTTGTAGCCGTTGTACGATTCTGCGAATATTGTTGTGTTAATGGTGGAACAGCCTTCAGTTCCTTGTTGCTGAAAATTCCTCCAGCAAGTCTCTTGAATCCACTTCAGAGTCCAGAATCTTTAATCAGAGAAGTTGAATCAACAACAAGGTTCAAAATCAAGCACAAAATAGTGAATAATATTGARYGAGTTACCAAACATTTTTACGAAAATGAACAGCACCTTTCCTAGCCTAATCTCACATTATTTTCCTTCGTATTTCGATWAGCAACATTTTTCCAAAAGCTAACGATATATCTCACTACATGCTATATTTAATGTTGKCACCTTAAACCAAATGCAAGTAATCACAAACTATGGCCAAGGAAGCTTGGGATAAGCTAGAGACAAAGAATTAGGGAACTGACGAAGTAAAGAAGTCAAGACTAACGAGTATTGCAACCAAATTTGGAAATATGACTATGACTGAGGATAAAGCTATTGTTGATTCCCATGCAAAATTTTTTGATTTATCAAATGAATGTWATGCTCTTGTGAATCCAATTATAATGCTAAGCTTGTCAGGAAAGTCTTATGCTCACTTCTAAAGAGATCAAAGCAAAGGTCACATCTATTTCAGAATGTAGAAACATTGAAAAATCAACCTAAATGAACTAATTGGTTCTCTATAGACATATAAGTATAATCTAAATAGTTGGAACAAAGATAAGTATGTTAAGAGTGCAAAAGGAGTTGCATTGACTCATATTTATGATATAGATACTTCCAATTTTGTCAACTTGGAAACCTAGCAAGGACACTATTACCTTGCTTACCAGAACTATAACAAATATCTATGGAGGAACATCAGGAAAAATGCTTCACCTAACAATAGCAGAAATGCATCCCCACAGGGAAATGGAAGTCAAACTCGTCTCCATCATTTCCATAAAAACAACAATCAGAAGGATACAAAAAAGATAAAGGCACTCARTGCAATGAATGTGAAGGATATGGGCATATACAAGCATGAATGTGAACACAACAAAACTCATAACATGTTTTTGTTCATATGATACAACTTAAAAACCTATGTTCTAACTGGTTATTCTAGAAGAAACTAGGGGAAGCTTTCCTGAACTAGTAATTTCAAAGACTCATACTCAATCTTTACARGATAAATTCATACCTCTAAGACTTACCGTGCCTAAACACACTGGGAGACAAATGAAGGTCACATCTGCCATACCCGCTAGCTCCCCAACATGTGTAGTGGAAGAACATCAAGTCCCATTCAACAACCAGCACTTGGTATTGATGCTAAGGATGAAGGACTTGATGTTGGGGAGGAGACAGTAGAACAAGTTCCAGTCGTCTAGATCATGGAATATTAGGTTTGATCAAGCCATTAAGTCTTATGGTTCCAATCAGAACCTTGATAAGCCTTGTTTCTTTAAGAAAATGAAAGACAATTGGGTGAGTTTTCTCATATTGTATGTTGATTACATCTTGCTAAACGAAAATGATATGGGAGCATTAATATCAGYTAAACAYTGGTTGGTACAATAGTTTGATATGAAGGACTCAAGAGAAGCTAATTATGTCCTCGAAATCTAGGTTCTCGGGGATAGGAAGAATAAAAAAATTGCTCTATCCCAAACTTTATCCATTGACAAAATCCTTGTGAGATTTTCTATGCAAAATTCCAAGAAATGTCAGATGCTTTCCAGACATGAAATTCAATTGGCACTAGAGTATTTTCATAATTAAGAGCTCTAGTGAGGTRGAGTACATGAAGCRAGTTCCTTATGCTTTGGTTGTATGRAGGCTCATGTATGCTATGCTCTACACTCATCCAGACATTTGTTATGCTATTGGGATGGTTAGTCGATATTAGACAAACCCAGGGGCCAGAGCACTGGACAACTGTAAAGCATACACTCAAGTACCTTCATAGAACTCGAGAATGTATGCTAATTTATGCAGCTCCAGAGTTTGTCCCTAGTGGTTACATTAATTCTGATTTTCAATCTGATAGGGACTTCCGTAAGTCCAAATCATGATCTATGTTGAAAMTATGAATGTATTTCACATGTCTCATTTACTCTAGGACAAGTGGGAGATTGCTGTGCACTCATGACATTTTGACTCAAATTAAATAAAATATTTTATTATTAATTTTGTTTGATAAATTAATTATGAGTTTGCATTTGTTCATGAATTGATTCGATATTATAAATGAATGTATGTTCGTTAAAAACAGAAACATTGATTTATAATTCAACTTGMAATTAACAATCCACGAGGAGTAAATAAACGTGGACAATGTATTTTGATAAGACCGTCCTAATTTTATTTAAGCAAGTCTTCGATTTTGGTAATTTAAGATCGTCTAGCAATTCTACATAAAGAAACAAGTTACGATCGAAATTTAGACTTGTTAAGTGAATCAAATAGATGAAAGACTAAATAAATGATAGAAACAAATATCATAAATTTACAGCTGAAGGATCAATGACTAGCATTTTTTACCTTAAATTGCTTTCACTTCTTGATTATCTTTTTCTCCATAGATGTGCCAAACACGTCGAACCGTAGATCTTTTGTGTTGTTAGGAGTTTGAGGRGTTGTCATAGTATTTTCATGTCTTACAAATGCCACTTACAACTAATATAATCATTTTYGCAAACTTGAATTATTGATAGATCAACTTATAATACTCTAAATATCCTTAATGGTCATATGTAGAAAAAATTCAAATGGAACTACAAATAGAATGCAGACATAAGTGAGAAATGGGATAAGATAGGGAGCCAAATGTTTAGATGGTTGTTGAGCCCGGTTCACAAAGCGAAGGTTTGGCATAAATTCATAAAGGAAGAAGATTATGTTGCATTACGAACACATTTGGATACTGACAAGTTCAAGAATACCTCAAAGATAATGACAGCTAATAGAAACAGTTACTGTGAAGGCATAGGGGTCGTATGSTATTCCGAAGGATCTATCCTCGTGGCAGCACACGAGAGGAAACTGGTAATAAAAATCTTGCAACTTAACTTGTAGTATATGAACATAACTAATTCCATATCGATGTATTATTATTCTTGACTTCCTTTTTATGATTAAAATTAATATAGAAGGACAAGTACAAAGAGGAATACTCCGAGTATGATGTGTGTCTTCACAGATGTGACAAATGCTAAAGAAGAGATTGAACAAGTATTGAACAAAGAATTCTAGCAGGAGAAGAGTTAGAGCTTGAAGGGCCACAACTTGTCTTCATTGATAAAAGGACCGAGGAAACCTATGTAAGTAAGCTGAAATTCACTGAAACCTATGTAATATTTGGCTGAACTGTGGAACTATTTATTAAGGGAATGTGGAATGCTTAAGGATTACATTAGTTTGTTAATAGTTGAAACCAAAGAAATTGAGGGACATGATCCCAAGTCAGATGATTATTTTCTATGATATGGAAGTATTTAGATTAGATGGAGATTTCAATGTATTAATCCTCTATTAGCTTATYGTGGTATGTAGTTTTGCAATAAGCTCACCGTAGTTTTTAGATTGTTTGCTTCTCCATCTCATTAKAATGACATGTTTGAAGTAAAAGCAATGTGCAAACTATCTACAGAGGTTTTCTTTCATTTGTAACTGAAGTATTACTTTAATATATTAAGTGCATATCATGTTTATTCCTAAATGTCTTATATATTGTTGCTTAGGGCTATGAGAGTTACTTTCAKTTTGTGTATTTTAATAGGGCAATTTAACTTTTAGATTCTTTGATATTCCTAAAGGTTCTATTTGAAGAGGTCTTCAACTTCTACCCAATTTATTAATTCTAAAGTTTCATTAATTTGTGCATGTGAAAGCAAAAAACTATTTCATTGCATTATTTTTGTTATGGAAAATGACTTACTAAAAATTATTTTATTTGTTTTTCTAGTTCTTTTTCCCGTGCATGTTCGGAATCAACAGCTCTTAGAGTTATTCTAGTTGTGAATTTTGTTCGAATATTATAGTTGTGACTTTTGGTTGGAAATGCCTCCCTTATGTACTACTTATTCGGTCAATTTCTTGATTGTGGCTTTTTGAAGGATATTCTTAAGTTCATGTCTAGAACTTTTTTTATTTCATTATATATCTAGGTGTTAATGGGATGGTATGTGTGCATTGTTTTTTCTTTCCCTCAGCATCGTTATCAAGAAGAACTAAGGAAGGAGATGGCGAGGCCTGCCACAGAAACCCTAGAGCAAGATCAACCTCCCTTAGTGAACAAGTYTGATTGTTGGTTGTTTGCGGCTGGAAATCAAAAAAAGGGGAAATAAGTTTATAGTATGGGATCTCTCAGTAAGAGCTGCCTGCAATCATCTCCTTCGTAACAAGTCTCCTTCAACCTATTCACCGATACTTCTTAAATTTGAACAAATAATTGATAAGTTGATGCAAAAGGTGATTGGCAAGCATATTGAAGAAGTACTTAAGATCAATGAACACCTACAAATGAAGGTTGTTGCGCAAAAATAAAAAATGCATCAACTAAGTGGAATTGATTCATAAGTTAGTGACTTTTGATTGCATTTAATTTCTTGATATTTGCTTATGAAATATTTGCTTATTAGTACTATGTATTTTCTTACCACGATAGTTTGGTGTCTCAAAGGRTGACAATTGGATTCCCTTTATTTATCAATACTACATTTTTACCTTGGTCACTTTGGTGGGTTGAAAGAATGCTAGTTCATACTTATGGTATTCTAGTTGTATGGAATTATAACAGGATTTTCGTTTATTTTTATGTAATTTATTGATTAATGTTGATTTTTTATGAAATTTCTATTTACTAGTATAAACTGAAATGTGGGTTAAGTTTCGGTTGGTATTTTGCATGCAAATTTACCGATGTAATCATATTATGTAATTACAACTTATTTACTAATTAAATAATTAGATACTAATTCATATAAGCATTAACAAATATTACTAATCGAACTTTTKTTAGCAGCCAGCAACGAATTACTAACCGAACTATCAATTSGTTAATAAACAACAATAGACTATCAATTGAATTGTCAATTTTTAATTACAAAATAAGCTACTAAACCGAATTTTGATTAGTATACACCAACGAAGTACTAATAGAACTGTTATTTGGTAATTACAAACTAAAAAGGAGTAACTAAATTTTAATTAGTAAACAGCARTRACGTACTAACAGAGTCGTCAATTGGTAATTTCATATTAAAGTACTAACCAAATTTTAGTTAGTAAACAATAATGAAATACGAATATTATTGTCAATTGGTAACTATAAACCAAAGTGCTAACTGAATTTTGGTTAGTAAATAGTAACAAAGTCTTAACATATCTTTTCAATTTGTAATTAAACTAATTGTAGCAGTTACAAATTACCATGAGAAATAATATAGTAGTAATAATAATATTCAATTAGTAATTGACTTCATGATCATTTATAAATCACTAAGGGAATAATTAAACTTGCTAACCAAAATATTGGCTGAAAATTTACTATTAGTTGGTATATAAAACATGTTTGTTAGTAAGTACCAACCAATGTTGGAAATTCAAACCCATTCTTTGTTATAGTGTACTAACATACATTTTTAATGAATAATCACACATCTATAGATAATTACTAATCGWAAGAAAAAAAGAAAAGAAAAAAAAGTAAGTTAGTACAAGTATCGTCAAGAATTTTTGCTACGAACTATAATTTGTTAGTAATCGGTTATTAAATTCACATTACYAATCGTTTTATCTATTTATCCACCGAATTGGTTTATTTGTATTAACCTTCTTTCTATTAGTGAGTTCTTGAAGATGATTTGGATATGGGAAAGATGGAGATGAATTAGATGAAGAATTTAGTCATTTATAATTGTACCTTTTTAAAAAAAATTTAAATATTATTGTATTATTAGTTAAATATTTATTGTATTTCTTTTTGGTAGGTTTTGGCCTTACGTCCTATGTACCACTCCAAGGTGGTTTTTCCCCTAAAATATTTATTTCCTTATTTATTATTTCCTTTATTCCTTTTTTTAAATAAAAATTTTATTTCCTTTATTCCTTTCATAATACATAAAATTTATAATTTCCTTACTCAATAATCACCTCTTATAAGAAATAAGTATAACTTAAATTGCTAACTTAAAAATAAGACGTAAATTAATAAGAAAAAAAGCGAAAGCTCGACAATTTGTCCGGCTCAACGCGCCAAGCTGAGTTCCAATTCTTGATTCACAACTCGGTTCGCCTAAGCGAGTCATGATTCAAGCTGGACTTRGCTCGGCTCATCTCTAACTCGRCGAGTCAATTCGTTTGTCATTGCTAACAAACATGGTATAATTACAAGTTAAGTATTGAAATACCAAATTGATACAAGACGAACAAAATTAATTTATAAATAATGTGTCATCTTTTGTCTTAAGTATTATTTCCTTCTATGATAAATAATTTATTTATCGAACACAAGTAAAATAAAATAATTGTATAGGAAAGATGAATTTATTTATCCCATAAATAGTATTGGTTATCTTAGATAACTTAATTCAACATTTAAAATTCAACGAATTAAGTGCTTATTAAACTAAGCTCATATGATAATCHAATTTTGTAATGCCTAACTACATTGGATGCTTATTAATTCTTTCTATAAAATTTAAGTAATAAAAGTATGACTTAATATATTAAGATATTTTAATTTAGATTATCAAATTTAATATTTAAATTTAGGTGTTATAAAATAAACTTTTAGCATTAAATATTTTAATTATTTTCATAATTATTTTCAGATTCAACTTCAACTTCCTCAGGCGGGGCCTAAGTAGAATCAATCTTGAATTTATAATATGATGATGTTTGATAAAAGTGAAGTACGAATTTGAAGCGTGAAATTAAAAATTTAAAAGTTTGAAAATTAATTAAATTTTTAAAGATTTACTTTATAAGGTTTATATATGAATATTGAATTTGATAATTTAATTTTAAATATTTTAATATATATTAAGTAAGAATTTTTATTATTTAAATGTTAAACTGAATTATCAAATAAGAGTTCTCTTTTCTTTGACTTACGAGTTATCAGAAAGTATCAATCTGAATAAAAATAAATTATTTATTTTTTAGATTATTCTTTTTAAAAGCATTTTTCTTTTCGCAATTAGAAAAAGTAACGAATTAAACAAATCAAAAGTTTAGGAGAACAGCCCTGATGCCTAATAATTGGAGTCTAATTCTACTCTAAATAGATTTTACTTCAATTTCTTTTTCCTYACCAAAATAATTTGTGTCAAAATCCAAATCTACTAAAGAGGAAAAAGAAAACTGGGAGGATAAATGAGTCAATTGAAGTCCACCTATGCCCTTTGCCCGCAGCAGCCCTAGAACTTTTGTTACCACCAAATCTGAATGTTGAGTACCATCGCCTTCTTCAATTCTGAGCTCTGAAACAGAAACACAAGAAAGGAACAGCCATTTTTATCAATTCAGGCAAATTCTCTTTCTCTCCATACACTCATATCTCTATCTGTGCATCTTAGAATATAAATAGGGAGAGAGATGGCAGGTGTCCWAAAGCAGCCATCGTCGGCAACGTCGTACACGGTGGAGCAGCTCGTCGCTGTCAATCCCTACAATCCCGATATCCTCCCAGATCTCGAAAACTATGTCAATGAACAGGTTTTTTTCTTTTTCTTTTTGTAAATATAATATCAAATTTTGATCTTTTTTTACTGAGTGTTGTAAAACAAATTGTTCTTTATTTGGTTTGCTTAATTCTTTTTGCGGCTGTTGAAGTACTGAAGTTTTTATGGCTATAACAATTAGGTCTCTTCCCAGACGTATAATTTGGATGCTAACCTTTGCCTTCTTCGTCTTTATCAGGTTAGTTTATTTTATAGAGTAATTAATTTGTTAGTTGGCACGGAAACCGTATATTTTAAAACTAAATTTACTGAATAGTAAGTTTTTGTCTTGTAGTTTGAACCGGAGCGAATGAGTACTCAGATTGTTGCTCGCATTTTGATTAAGGTAAAAAGTTGAAATMGTAAATCGATATTCACGACCTATAAAATCCAGTTCCTTTCTGGTTATATGTGGATGTAATTCTCAGTAGTTCATTTTTCTGTTCTTTGTTGGTCGACCTCTAAAATCCAGTTCCTTTCTGGYTATATGTGGATGTAATTCTCAGTGGTTCATTTTTCTGTTCTTTGTTGGTTTCTTGTTTGAGCAGGCACTTATGGCAATGCCAGCTCCTGATTTCAGCCTTTGTCTATTCTTAATTCCTGAGCGAGTGGTACCAATCTCGTAACTTATTTTATATTTTTGGATTGTTATCTTACATTGATAGAGTTCTTCAATGAGAAAAAATGAAATCATTTCCTGTTGAGGGTGAATTTTTACTGATGATTTGTAATTGGATAGTTTTTGGTAAATTTGACTGGTCTTATTTCATTGATTCGTTGGATGTATATGTCTTGTCTTGTATGTATATGTGATACTTCAACACATGCAACAATAGCAATATATCAGAACAAATCCTGAATAGCATATGATATGATCACTGGACTTTTGACTGTTTGCATGAGATGTTGTCTACGAGTGGACACATGGTCACATTCAATCTCCTTTGTATCATACTTGACCATTACTCTCTAAGTTGCTTATTAGCTGTTCTATGTTTTCTGGTCATGGTTTGCTTATCTTTAACAACATCCCTCATCCCAGGCCGCTAACTGTGATTTTGGTCCTCTTTTATTTTTCATTTTTTCCTTTCCTTTTCTTTCTTTCTTTCTGGAAGGAACAAACGATATAGTTACTTATCTATTGTGGCTTATCAGAAAAACTTGAGTAATGATGATTCTTTTAATAAGGCAGTGTGTCCGTTTGCGAAATAATTGGTTCAAGACAAAGAGTTGTATTCAGGACTTGAAAATCTTTCCGCTCACATCGTTGGAAAACCGTATCTTTTTAAGGAGCATGAGATGTTTCAAAAAAGTGTTCCCGAGTGCTGGAGCAAGAGGTTCTTTGGCATGACACCTGTTGAGAGGAGGGGCGCGGGAGAGGATGGAAAATCTTTTTGATTACTGATAAAATTTGTGCCAAAAGTTCGTCCAAGGAATCTCTATGCTGCGTATATGTGTCATATGGCGGTTTGGAATAATATAAGAAGATAATGAGTGAGGCGGAATTGACTTAATGGTAAGGATTGGCCAGATTAGGTTACCTTTGAATTCCAGGATACATTGCAAAATCATGACTATATATTGAGATACAAGCTATCTATCCTCAATTAGTTGGAAAATTTTAATGTTTACTTATTTGTTGGATTGGTTTTGGTCTTTATAATGTTGTTTTTGCCACTATTGAAAGACTTGGATGTCTTATGCTCTTTCATCATTCCTCTTCATTTATAATATTTCAATTTTGTCTTCACGGATTCTGGCATTTTTTCCTTGGGGAGGGGGATTCGAGCTACATATTCTATTTTATGTAATTAGTTTGCATGTAAAACTGCAATATAAATTTAAAAAGTCATTATACTATTCTCTTGAATTTTCAAACKGCCAAGGGTACTATCATCATTATCTGTGTCATGGTACTTTTGTGCTTGCCAGTTTTCAKGTTTCAAAATGTTGGGAWTTAGGCCCATGTCCTGTTTGGGCTTAAAGAAATTGGCTTACTAAGTACTAGGTACAGAATAATCAGCATATTCCTACAAACCTAAAGTGAGAAGGATGTCTGACGAGAGATAGAGATTGAATATCTCCTTTATTCTCTCACATGAGATGTTTTCTTTTTGTAAAAAATAGTCATCCAAATATAAGTCATTCCTGTCACATATTAATTATTACTTGTCATCTCAATCCCAGCAAATGGAGGAGCAGTTCAAGACTCTAATTGTGCTCTCACACTACTTGGAGGTACATTGCTCTCTTATAACTTGCTGGTCATACTTGGATGCAATGGGTTACTAACATGGTTTCTTTGGCATCTATAGACAGCTAGGTTCCGTCAGTTCTGGGATGAAGCAGCTAAGAGCAGCCATATAGTTGAAGTTGTACCTGGTATTTTATTATGAATGTTGCTCTTTGCCATTAATGTCTGTACTGTTTCTCTTAATCTCTGGCACTCAAACGATTTTATGTTCATCTAAATGCAACTATGACTTCAAAATCTGAATGACACGCTGGGGTTGAGAGTACAGGGAATTGGTATTCAGTTAATTCCTATTCAATTTGTTAATTGCTTGGTCATAACAAATGAAGTGGTAAGAGCCAAGTCTTTAGGTGTTTTGCACTCATCTTTATGGTGCTTTGGGAATTATCTTCTCTAATGGAATTGAAAGGTTTTCAATGCGTAGGTATATTTATCATTGTTCAGTATAGGTGCTTTGATAATGCAGCTGTCGTTTTAGTTCACAGCTAAGCTGTGTGTATGACCAAAAGCTGAAGAACAACAGAACAGCGACATTTTAACCTTAATTACTAAGGAACTGGTTTTTCTATGATACCATCTTATTAATATATTACATTACTTGCCAACAGTTTTCTTTCTTTCTTTTTTTTTTTTTTTTTGGTGCAGCCATCTTTCTTTTCACCTCTCCTGCTTCCTTGCGCTTCTTGGCTTTTCGCTCCCTTGCATGAACCTTTTTGTATGCACATTTCTGATAACAAAAGGATACACTGCAGGCTTTGAACAAGCAATTCAGGCATATGCAATCCATGTCCTTTCACTGACCTACCAAAAGGTTCCGAGGTCTGTTCTTGCTGAGGTACGAGTTCTACTTGCTGATATTCTGCAATATGAAAAGCTTTATTTCTATTCATGACATCAGAGAATTTATACATACCATGAAGTTTTGCATTCCTCAGCACATGTACATGCACTGTGATTATGTCTGGATACCTATGCAGATGTCCCTATATTTTCTTTTTATCCTTTCAAAATGATCAACTTTACTTCTTTGGTTTAGAGTAGTCCTGCGCATGTCTTTCACACTGAATTTCTTTTCCAATAACTCTTTCGCTTTTAAATTTGTAATTTCAGCACATTTTAGAGGTGCTTCTTTCCCTATTTCTTCTGTTTTTAAATCTGTATCAGCCTTATGAAATTAGCCAAGGCCATCTTCTGGTCAGCTAATGAGAACTTCTCGCCCCACATAGATGCTGATTGCTTACTTTGAACTATTAGAAATCTTTTGGGTGGAAAGGAATTGTAAAATCTAACAAATACCACTGTCTTTTCTCAGGCTATAAACCTTGAAGGTCTATCCTTGGACAAGTTTCTCGAGCACCAAGTGGCAAATAATGGTTGGAATCTAGAGAAGGGCCAAGGCAGGGGCCAACTTGTTATTCTTCCACGGAATGAGTTCAATCATCCTGAGCTCAAGAAAAATACTGCAGATGGTGTCCCATTAGAACATGTCACCCGTATCTTCCCAATCCTCGGTTAAGTCAAATTGTTGTTAATTATCTTAAGAGAAATTCCAGAACTCTAGAGAGTTGAACCAGTTTTGCATTCAATTGTAATACTTCTAGTTGTTATTAGGGGTAGGATTTAAACATCTTGATACACTTTTTAACTCAAGGGCTGCTACAGAGCAAAGAGTCTTTATTTAATCTGATCCAGTTGAGAAGGTACAATCTCCATAGGGAAAAGGAACAAAAAGAAAACAACTACCCAAGCTAGTGTGTTAAGTCACTCAAAACGCCAGTAATTTGTCCATAGTTAATGCAATTGTTAAATAATCCAGATATTTGCTTATTTGTCTGTAGCATATTCCAATTTTTCTGTTGCAAATTCAGAATTCAAACGGCGTTCTCCGAAATTTAAAATGAGTCGTTATTAATTTAAAATAAATTGTTATTGAATAAACTTTTTTATTTGGCTTTAGCTCAAAAAAACTTTAAAAAACAAAATTTTAAAAGCTCGGTAAGGGTCTTCTTTTCTTTTTCAACTTTTGCTTTTACAATTTTATGACCAAAATTACTCTAGTACGCCATTAATTATTRACAAAAATTCCATCGAACTTAAAAGTCTTGAAATCTCAAATTCTCTTTATTTCTTCAAGCCGTTTTTCTCTGCTGCTCATTCGTAGCCACTCCTTCATTGCTGAACCTTAGCTGCCGCTCCTTCACCATTGCACCTTGGCCAGTCTAGCTGAGTTTCATCATTTCTAAGGTAACACTTTATTTTTATTCTTCAATGCTGGGGTTAAGTAAGAAAGCTTTTGTGGTAGTTTGTTCAATTTTCTGGATGATTTTCTTGTTGATATGCTGTTTCGTTTGTAGATTTGCTGTGTGATTTTTTGAGTTTCTAGCTTTTCACTCTCGTGTTCAATCCAATACATATGGGCTCTCTTGATTTTATCTCATATAGTGGACGGGCTTTTGCTTTGAGAATTACTCTGTCTACCGCTTGCAATTTTCTTCTTTCTTTTTCCTTTGTCACCATGTGCACTAGATGAACACATGTATCCATCTGTTATATTTTCTATCATTTCTTGAACCTGTCATGATTTTGGTCCTATTTTGCAACCTTATCAGGTAAAGGAATCGATGATCCAATAGCCCCTCTATTAGGATGTTTCTTCTAGGCACTATGGCTAGTCTTGTATGTGATATGATATTAAGTTCTCTTTAGGTAGCTACTGAAGCACTCAAGGATTTTGCTTTTCTTGATAGATTTGAGAGACCTAATGGAAGCAATGCACCAATAAATTATACTAGTAAAGATATCTTTAAAGGGTATATGGATTTCGGTTAATCTCTTGCATTGAACTTCTCTCTTCACCAAGGAAAGAAAGCCATGGAACTCTTAAAATGGATGATGATCAGCACTCAGATGAACAACTCAAAGAAAAACATAGGACTCTGTTGAATCTTCCCGTAAAGAAACAAGAGCTATAAGAGAGTCTGAGCAATGGTGGGAAGATAAAATAAAGCTATATGAAGTTAGATTATATTTGTATCTAATAAAATAATTTTTACTTATAACTTTAAATTGACAATTTTATTATTAATCTATCTATTTCAAAAGTTTTCAAAATGTGCTAAGTTCTGAGGAGGAGGAATATCTTTGCTAGAAAGTTAGAAATATTGTTAATGATGTATGCAAGTGGTGCAAATGCATGGGCTCCCAGTTCAAATACATTGCCAAATCACATGTGCGAGCAAGAAAGTAACATTCCCGAAGAGATGCAAGAATCAATAGATGTTGTAGAGGAGAATGATATTTCATATGAAGTGYAATGGTCGAGAAAGAGACAAAATGTTAAAAGGAAATCTGGTTTAGAAGGTCTAAAGTAATCACTTGATCACATTGTAGATGCTATTACATCAAGTGTTGCTACTCTTAATAGCATAAAGGGAGGGATGTATGGTTCTAGCATCACTAAAATTCTAAAAATTATGAGGGATTTATCAGGGGTTGGGGAAGGTGATCCTATGCATGCAATATATTCTTAAAGTTGGCATACAGGGAAATGTTTGTTGCACTTGAGAATGATAATTGCGACTTCAATGGTTGAAGTCACAGTTTGATTTAGTTAAAAGTTGACATTTGAGTGGGCGTATTTAGTTTGATATACTTGTTTTTTAATCACATTATCCTAGAACATTATGGTTGTTGCACTTGAGAAGAATGAAATATTTATTTTTCAATCAATTATATTTTTATGTATTTTATCGATATACATAATTAGAGTTTGTTAATTAAGTTGTTGATATAGGTACAATGATGTTGATGATAGTTCATTTGATGATGATGAAGAAATTGATACATTGTTGGTCAATGAGTTAGAAAAACAAAATGCACTKGCATTGAGAGCTGCTCAAGTTGTCTGGTTGCATGCTGAAAAATATATTTTCAAGCAAGAATGTCATACATCAGAACAAACGGGTTGGAGATGAATAGCAGAAGTTTTAATGGACATCCTGGATAGTGTTACATAAATTTTAGGATGCAAAAAGATGTATTTATAAATTCTGTGATTTATTACAAGAAAATTACGAACTAACTCCCACTCGATGACCAAGGATAGAAGAAATTATGGAAATTTTTTTGTTGATTATTGGAAAGAATAAAGGTAATAGGAATTTGCATGAGAAGTTTCAACATTCTGACTCCTCAACGCATACATTCTTTCATGCAGTACTCAAAGCAAGGAGCAAGATGTCTATGGATTGGATATGACCTGTCAAACAATCTTCTGAAGTCCATCAATATATTCGTAGAAATCTAAAATATTGACCTCATTTCAAGGTAAGTTTTCTAATAATAATATCTGTCTTTATTTTTTTTCTTTACTTAATATTTAGAACAATCAATAACTTATCAAAATTAAAAAATACAGGATTGTATCGGTACAATTGATGGAACGCATGTAAAAGCACCATTACCACGAGGACAACAAGTACCATACATTCGACGAAAAGCATATCCTACACAAAATATTTTGGCTGCTTTGGACTTTGAGATGTGTCTCGCTTATGCATTACCTGGATGGGAAGGGAGTGCACATGATACCAAGATATTTAGAACACTCAGTAACTTATCAAAATTTGAAAATATAGGATTTTATGGATGCAATTGATAGAACACATGTAAAAGAAGCATTACCACAAGGACAACAAGTACCGTACATTGAACTAAAAGGATATCCTACACAATATTTTGCCTGCTTGTAACTTCGAGATATGTTTCACTTGTRCATTACCTGGATGGAAGGGAATGCACATGATATCACGATATTTTATGATACAATTCACCATAAAAAATTTCCTRTGCCAGAAGGAGGTTAGTCAACCTCTATTTACTTATTTATTTATATGTATATTTCATTTAATTATTATTTAATATGATTAGTCATTTTCTTTGGTTCGATTAGATAACTATTATGTGATTGACTCTAGATATTCAAATGCTGAAAGGATTTCTTACTCCATATAAAGGTGAAATATATCATTCACCTGAATTTGAACATGAGCAACTCCAAAATGCAGAAGAATTATTCAATTTCGCTCACTCATCCTTAGTAAGTGTTATAGAATGCTTATTTGGTGTATGAAAAGTTCGATGGAAAATTGTAAAGGAAGGGTCCGGCCATCACTACTCATTTTGGTAATCAARTAGCAATTGTAGCCTCTACCATGGCTATTCACAATTTCTTAAGGAGACAAATAATTTACAATGAAGAGTTTGACRTCAAAATCCATAGCATAATCCAAATCATGATGATCCAAATATAAATATTGAGTCATATCATGGTCKATAATATAAAGGATGAGAGTTAAATGAAGAAGAATATTATTCGTACAAAAATATATTAACGAAGGAATGAGAGATTAATTTAATATTTTGTAATACTTTGACATTTCATATTAAATTTTTTTATTGTAATTTTGTTACATTCACTTTCATAAGGAAATTTGTTTACACAATAATAATAATTATAATTATAATATTGATATAATACTAATTATAATTAATTTTATTTTGTTTAGAACAATGTTAATTATAAAAATTCATAAATTAATAAAATAAGAGTATTGAAGTGATCTTTAGAAATAATCAACTTTTTTTAACATTGTTGCAAGAATATCAAAATAGTTCTTTCCAAAGGGCATTGAAGTTGATTTTTCAGGAGAACATCTGAATAGCTTTTAAAAAAAGCTGCTTTTTTAACATCACATCCCTAGCCCCGAAATTACTTTTTCGGAATTAAGTGTCCTAACTATTAAGACAATTTGAAGCTGGAATTAGATTATTTAATATAAACACAATCAAAAAGATAATAAATGTAATAAATAAATGACTTTAAACACTAAAAAAGAGTTACAAATTCAAGTCTTAAATAGACTTGGAGGTATGGTAATAAAGAATTGGTTATCAATGTAGGACTTGATATTTTATATAAATAGGAAAGGAGGTGCCAAACCAGTTATATATATATTGTTCATATACTAAAGAAATGAAGTGTACTAACAAATCTCTTTTAACTCCCTTGAGGTCACCAATTCCAGACTTGTGTTTCCAACGAAAAATAAAGTATAAACTTAATAGATAAGAATAAAGTAGCTAAAACATAATATTTCATTCTTTCCTATTCTCCACTCTTTTTTTTTTTTTTTTTTTCCTTTTGTCTATTGTTTATTTATATTTCTTCTTCTCTCAACGTAGAAACTAACCTCCCTCAAGACCACCATCTTATCCTTCTTGTTGTTGCTATAATGATCAAGAACATCCTTCTTCTCAGGCCTGAGCTTTTCAGGAGGCTTTTAGTTTAGCATCGTCAAACTCCCAAGTCCCAACTGCTATGCACATTCAAGACCGAGAGAAGACTAGTTAGGCTGTTCGGAAGAAGCTAAAGAATTGTACCATAAGCMATGAATAATCAGGTTAATCTTCCTAATCGGCATGCTCAATTCTCTAATCTCTTGACCCTATTCGTCCCAGATTAGGGAAGGTACTAATCATTTTATCAACAAGAACGACAAACGAGACTAACCGTGCTCAAGATATTTTGATGTTTATGACTTACCAATACTAGGGCATTCGATCTTGATACCTTTCTGATCCAACAATTTCCCCAAGAAGATGAGGTCATAGTTAAGTAACTTACGATTTCCAGATAGAATCCGCACATATTAGCGTCGTTCTAAAAGTATTGATTACACGATGTAGAACAGGTTTAACCAAGAACTTATTAGTTATTCCCAAGATCAACTCCAATGAAGTAATAAAACAAATGGATAAAACAAATAAATGCCCTAAAACTGTCGAGAGGAGCTCCCATTCCCATAGGTTGAATCAATATTTACAATGCTGCAATCTACAGAGTCCAAGGAAATATAGTTGATAGAGAAGTAACTAGACAAGTAACAAGAAAAGAAAAAGAAAAAAGAGCTCCAAAAGAATCTTAAAACTGTTGGTGGCTATTTACTCATTTAGGCTAAAGGTATCAGGCTCCGACCGAAAGTTTGACGATCGAATGAATGCGGCAAATTGCAGAGGCAACACCCTCAAGAAATACATCTAACAAAACAACGCAGGCACGATGGCTTCTCTGCGTCTCAGAAACTTCTTGTTTGCCTGCCGCATCGACCCCCGATGGCTCCTGTCTCTCACTACCACCCATTCTTCTTTGTTAACCGATTGATTTTTATAGTTCTATATATTTGCAAAATGCKTACTGATGTAGACAAACTCCAGAAAGGACCTCAATGACACAGTGTTTCCCCATATGTTACCCATTGTACAAAACTATCTGGAAATTCCTCAAGAACTTCACAGTTATAAGTCTCCTCATAGGACAACTCAGTTCCAGTCTGGTTCCTACCCTGCATACAGAGTATAATTTAATTTTGTCAGAAAGAAGGTATAATCCTATTCCTGCAATTGACAATTGTATTCTTTTCTGAAAGAAAAGAATAGATAACAAAATTTTATGTTATCATTCGATGAACTATACCTAGTTAGATACATTAAGAACAAGTTACTCGACTTGCACCATATTACTGTTTTTCATCTCCCACAAGAAGATTTCAGAAGGAAATCCAAAACTTTTTCCCTAGTTGGAATAATCACAGATTTATACCTTCATTACTTGGTCTAAMCTTYGGACATTTGAACAGGTTGTCAGGTCCAAAACAAAGAAAAGGCAATAACAAACTAAGACGAATGATGCTGCTGTATACAGCAAAACATAGCAGACCGACAAGTACAAGCACACACATCCCCCTTCCTCTGTTCTTTTTGCCCCACAAATCTTTCAACTGGAACCATTATTTTGGAGGTGAGTATGAAGAATAACTAACAAATTATCTCAGACATGCATTTTACCATGAGTACGTAATGCACATTCAAACAATCTTAAGCCTTTCCAAATACTCATATTGACGAATGGAAACACTCAAGAAATTTGCAAGTGAAATGCAACTTGCAGAAAAGAAAGGATACTGACCTTCAAGCTAGACCCACACTCACTGGTGGATGGGGTTGTTTCCCCTACAATTYCACTGGTGACGTTCTCAGATGAGAGTCCCGCAATAGGTGAATTTGTGAACATTGACCTACAGCAGCCCATTGAAATAACATAAAGAACTTCAATTGCTTCAGCCAAACAACTTACATTTCAAAATATCAAAAAAAAAAAAAAAAAAAAAAATTTTTTTCAAAGGAAACTCCATGTAATCAACTACTGTTATTTATTGCAATTGGTTAACAGAATTGGTTCAAAATTGCTATGTACACCACGTGCTTGCTTAGCCCATAGCTATAGACCTTCAGCAGAAATGGAAATTTTGAGTGGGTGCAAGGACATCAAGTATTACTATGAAGATAATAATGACCATAGGAAATGTTTTTTTGTAGCTTGCTTCTTAGGGTCCTTAGGACTTGTGGAATTGCTGAAAAGGATCAGGAAAAAAATAGTAGGCCTCGTGAAAAATCATTCCTAAGAAGCAGGAGAAGAATTGTTAAGTATGATGTAGTTGTCGCAGCAAATCATAAATGAGAGCATATAGCCAATGGTATGATAAGAGGCCAGGAAGGGATGATGCTCTCTCCCAATTAATCAGTAGGTAAGACCTAAAGGATTGAGAATTGGGAAAAACAGAAACTTGTAACAATTAGAAATAGAAAAACCGAAGAGATAGACCAGACAAGCATATGGATTTTATGGAACTGTCTTCAGCAASTTGTACAACAGACTGCATTAGAGGTAGCAGGAAAAATATTATTATCCTATAACCTTGCACAAAGGAGAATTTCAGATCCGCATAATCAATAAATCACTAACAAATTCCAGTACTGCRAAGAAATACCTCTCAAATATCTCTTCCTCGCATGAATTTCCAGAGGAAGACAACCAATCTAAATCAACAAAATTTGAACAGTCGTAGGCATCTCCATTTTCATGTTCCAGACATCTGTCTCTTGGCAGATCTACAAAGAGCTCCCTTGCAGGCATTGAAGGAGTATACCTACAAAGCAAATCAAAAGTTTATAAGTCATGAATAATCATTACAACCATAAAGAATCAGAACTAACAGTCTAAAAAAGAAGTCATGCATCATAAGTGAGAGTTAATGACAAATCCCACAAAATGCATCTTAAGACAAATAAAGGGGGGGAAAAAATAATAGTCACATCGAAACTGAATAGTAGAAGAGCAAACTGATAGATGGATGAAATTGATTAGATTAAGGAACATTTGACAGGAATTTCGTTTTACCTTTATTTCATTTTCTTCTTATGAGATGCAAAAGAAAGGAAAAGTTCAAATGTTGAATGCAAATGTTCATATAGATGTACAAGTAGCCACGTGACATGCCATAGCATGTTAGGCAACCAGTAAACCAATGATATTATAATGCTAAACACCTTGAAAAATGCCCATCTCAACATGAGAGAAATTTCATCCGGTGAATCAAAACTATCCTAAACCTTCATTGAAATTCAAAGACAACCAGTGTGCCTTATGGCATACAAAGAGACTACAAGGTAAATTTGTCAACAACAAACACAAGAAAACCAGCTTCTGATTGTTATCATAAATGCCTGCATGCTACAGGCCAACAGTTTGCCACCTAGAATCACAAAGAAATAGAAAAAGCACAACATAAATAGAAGATTGAATGCATTTATTAAGGAGGAATAGATTCATTTTTGCCAAGAGAGGATAGGAAATTAAAGCAAAAGCATCATTAAAGAATCTGCACTTCTAATGAGCTCCCAAGATAAGCGCAAGAAGTCCAGCACAATTATTTGGTTAAAGGCTCAGCTAAATCATCCGCAGTATTAGTGTAGAGTAGTGAGCGATATGCATCTTCTCAAGCAGTCAGAATACTCAAGAGCCTAGCAATAAGTTAATAAGTGACAAGCTGCACCAAGAATAAGACATTACCACTTCAAAATATTCTTTTTCAAGATACCGAGTATCTATTGGCTTTGTTATGTACTTAAAATGTATACACTAACGACAATGAGAATAGATATAAGCATCTGACAAATGAATCTGGCATTAACAGATGAAAATCGAGTGGCTTCTATAATGACTACCAGCACAAATACCATAAAGAAAAAGGACAGACTGGATGGTGACAGGTTAATAGCATAAAAAGTGATCTATTGACCAGACKAGATTAAAAAACTAAAGCTATAAAGAGTAGACAAAATTAGTTTAGCAAAACACGAGAATGTGCAACTCATGTCCAGGACATAGAGAATCCATAGATTTCAAAAGAAATAAGATGGTCACAGCTTGGTCAAGCACCTTGTATATGCTAAATCGCTGTCACCAGTTGACATTTCTGGTGTTGACTCAGAAAGAATTTTGTTTTCTCCTTCTGGTGCGTCCGATGAGTCAGAATTAGAAAGATCCTTTTCAATGTTTGAGGCAGATATAGGTGAGCGACTCTCACGAAGAATGTTTCCATCTGAGAATGATCTCTTGAAAAGTGACCTGACATATACACAAGATCAGGCTAAAGTTCAATTAACATCCTAGAAGCAAGAAATCAAACACCGAACCTYATACCACCTTGTGTGAAAAAGCTCCACTGATTTATCATAGAAAGGAAGGTGTGAATTACAAACCAAAATTACTTCCTAGCCAGAGTCATATGATATTGTATTTGCAAGTAACAATGAGAAAACCACTTAGACAATTAGGGGTATGAAGCATCTCAAAATCAGAAAGCCAATAGGCCCATGTCTTACTAATTTATTTTGCAATAAAAACAATACTTTTAAACTCTAAACCCACCTAAACCCCAAAATATACTAAAACATGACACATAAACTTACTATTTCTTCATAAATTTAACCTTCCTCCGTAATACATCACTACTAGTCAAAAATACTAACCTTAATTCCATACAAATCACATAAAATTTACTCTTACTAAAATAACTTCCCCTAATAACTAATAACACTCACCTGATTACTAAACTTACCAAATTCTTCCTTTTAACCCTATTAACACGTACTAGATAACCAATTATATACTACAACTTAGAATAAATCTCTAATTAATCTTAAAAGAAAAATAGGTTTCCTCTTAAATAATACCAAGAAGTATATATACAATTCCAAAGACGAAAAGACCAGCTTAAGTTTAATACCCGAAAATTAATAAAAGAAAATAAAAAATCCCTATAAACTAATAAAATAATTAAAATCAATATTTAAAATAGAAATAAACCTCCACTTTTTACTGCTACCAGTCGAAACAAATATTGGCAACTTTTATTATACATGCAAATACTTTTAACAACCTTATTTACATAAGTTACTAGTTACTATACTATAAAGATTCTTTAATGAACCTTCGACTAACCAATACTATCACTCTGTCGACCCAAGTCTTTCCAGACAACATCCTACCTTATTCCCTAAATTAAATTAGTAATTCAACTCGCAACATCCTATAACACATACCTAACAACATTTACGAAACATTTATCCTAAGAACACTTATTATACAACACGATAACAAACCGTTACTACATATTACAAAATGTCTCCTTTCCTTTATATACCTCTTCAGAAATTTAACAATTACTTCCAGCATAAACAGAAACGTTTACAACTTAACAAAGACTTAAATTAGTGTCTCCCTTCATTTGAATTAATTTTAATTTTAACGCTCATTAACTACTTTAAATAATATTACTTACTATTTTTTATTTACGAATTTATCTTAACTCTTTGTTTACTTATCATACTTCTCAACTCTACGTTTCTCTCCTTTAACAGTACCTTCCCCGTCCACAATTCCTCTAATCCAAAAACACTTAATTTTATAGTAACTCTACTTGGTTCTTTTTGTTCCCTGATACTAACCCTAACCGAATATACACTACTATAAGAAAAACAAATCTTAACTCCATAACTATAACTTTATCAAATACATCAAATTGACAATAACGAACTTTCCTGAACCAACTACACCTCATAAATAAAAAAAAAAAAAATAAATAAGTCTAAGACAACCACACGATACGATCTCTGGTCATTGGACTCAGCCGCCGTTGTTGACCTATAGCCTAACTGTTCTCAGCGTTAATTCTCCATTACTTCCCCGATTCTTGATCATAATACTACTTCCTTACTCTTCCTATATTTCGTCCAACTCAGCGGAGCACGGCGAGCCCCAACCTGCTGTCCGTCCTGGAAGCGCGCGTGAGGGGCGCGAGAGGTTAATCATATATATTTCTTTGTCTCTTTATCTCTTTCTATCTCCTAATAACTACTTTTATTACTCATATAGCTTATTTGCTAGCCATCGGTCCCCTACTCGTAGTCTAAAGCTACGAAGGATATGCGGAAGTACCCAAGACAAGGCCGTTCTAGAACTACCATTCCTTTTATTACATACAAACCCCTTCACAATATAATATGCATTTAGCTGACGACCTACTTAGTCTTATACGATGACTTGAGTAAAAGGTGAAGGAGGGTATATATATATATATTATTTTCCATTAGTGTTCTCTAAGCAAAGCACATTCAAAACAACTTGATACTTTTCTAG
>MEJB01000009.1:3423098-3444691 GCA_001752375.1 Rhazya stricta
GAGGCTGAAAATGCCCCAAGAATCTGCAAAATAATTGTCTGAATTGTGAGCTAAAGTAAAACTCTCAGAGACGTGCAAAACATTTTGATTTTAATAAGACACAAGCATGGATAACATAATACAGATACTCTCAAGTAACAAATGAGTATGCAACAAAATAAATAGGAAGAAGAAGCTATCTTGCAAAATATAACAGTTTAAACATCTTCCTGATCAATTTCCTGCTTCTAACTATGTGGTGAGGAACTAACCAATAAAAGAAAAACACAGGCTAGAAAAAAGACAAAAGATGACGAGTTGCTACAAGACAGACAAGAATGGACTTACACATTGATGGCATTTTGTTTCTCTGCATCCATGTATGCATTGCTGTAATACCTTTGCAGAGTTCTAAAGAATTCTTGAGACTCTGTTGCAGCTTTCCACTGACCTCTTCGTTGAGAGAAAATCTATGTACAAGCAAACACTTTCAGATATCAATGAGAGAACTTATGTAATTAAGGAGTAGATGATTTCTGCAAAAACAAAGTACACACACTTGTGAAGCTGTAGACTTCTTTACCCTATCCAAAAAGAAAAAGATTCTCCTTTCTCACATCAAATTGCAAGCGGACAACATGCAAATCAGATCCTAGACAGTTAGATACTTTCTTCCACTCTTACAAAATTCAGTCGACCAAAAAAGATGTAAACGTAAAGCTATTTTGTCTTGCTTTGTGGATATGTAATTCATAGCATGAGGAAAACTTGCACAGTTCATTTACTAGTAAGTCAATATACAAGAACGCACTATGGCTAAATGAAACATTCCAAAGTTCCTAATTACATGAATAAATTTGAGACTAAAGAAACATCAGGTCCAAGTTAGGAGTGGCTCCAACAGAAGCTCAAATTTGTCTCTAAAGAAATGGCTGAGGGTCTTTATCTCGTAGCAAAGAATTATCAAATAAGAATTCGGTCTAAAATTCTTTTATCCAATAAGAAGTTACAGCTAGCTGGAGACTCAAGCATGACAAAATGATCATTTACCGCTTTATACATAATTTGTTACCCTTGTTTTCTCTTCAATATCGACCACATGATTCAGTTTGTTCCCGCAATTAAAGCGTTGCAGCAGATGTCTAAACATGATAATGATACTCCACAGGACTAATCAGCACACATAATGAAGAGTGGGTATGAAGCTCAGTGGTTGCTTCGCATGTCTGACCAGACTGAGGACATATGGTAATAAGACCAAACGAATGCTTAATCTAATGTTCCATATGCAAGACAAGATTTCACTATTTCAACAACATGCAGTCAAATTGCCACTTCATATGAACCAACAAAGTAATCAACCACACAAACAATTATGACTGGTTGCTCAAAGAGTTGTAAATTAGCTTACCTTATTGTGAGCAGCTGAGCCACCATATTGATGTGCAAGTGTATCACCCATTTTTTCATAAAAGCCCATTAATTCATCAGCTAAAGGATCATCAAGGTCAATTTTTGTAGAATTTATTATTCCCAGAGCACGCAATTGATGTCCTAAAGCAGCCAATCCGTAAGCATATTGTGCAACATTAGTACGATCCAAACAGTCTATGCAGTTTGTCCTTAGTACACCCTTTTGGAACATCAATGGCTTGCCAATAGGGTTACCATTGGCTAGAACATTTCCTCCACTGGATTTCCTGTCTGAATTTACTAAATCTTCATGGCCATTGTCATGCTGGATCTCATTCTCAGTTCCACAATGTGCTGGGAAAGATGCGTCACTAGTTATATAAGTCCTGCATCATCAATAATTTTACCACTCTMTTTTAGTGGCAGAAAATATATTGAAAAGCAATAGTTTCTAATACACTCAGCAACCAGTTACAGCAATGCTATCTATAAGTCCCACATATACTAATGCTATTCCAGAGGGAAAAACATCTTCAGCTAAAACACAAGCATGCTAATAGGCTGACTTGAAAACACTTTCACAAATACCTTCTTACCAAGTACAACCTAACTCACACCTACAGAAATAACAAGGATGTTCAGTGTACGAAGCATGATGATTTGTAGGAAATGGGTGGAATAATTTTGGTCTTCACGCACAAAGGAGAGAAGGCAGGCTACAATGAGAGGAACCCACATATAAATGGGACAAAGTTATTAAACAGAAAAACTAACAAATAGAACGAGGACCACATCTGCATGATGGGATAGCTTAAGCACATTGAATGTTCCTGGAAAGCAATTTACTTTCATGGGGAAGAGAACTCACTCAATACAAGGCCATTTCAAGCATCCATCAAATCTTGAGGATGGAGCCAGTTGGCAATAGAAGAAACCTGTCAATGTCAATGCATATGTAGCCACTCTACCCAAAAGTAGCAAAACATTTGTGGCTTTGCTGGAATAGACAAAGAAATAAGATTTAGATTCTTTTAGGTTATTTCAATACGGCAAAAGCAAAATAAGCAAAACGGGTAATCAATATACCTTCGAGAGTGTTTGTGCAAATCCCAGTGAAGGAATTTGAGACGATTCTCCTCTGATAGATCCTTATTAATAACTTCAATGGCATTTGCAAATTCTGTGCGAAGAATGGACTCCCGAGGCTTCTTCTCATGTGTCTGTTACTTAACAAGTGTCAAAAGGCTACTTGTTATGCAAATCCAGCCACTTCTTGAAGGGCAAGAGTTACCTCAGTGTACTTATTTTTTAAGTTTTAATTATTTAGYTACCTTTTCTGAAAATAGTAGGCCAGGCTGAAAAAGGTATTAAGCCTTGTAAAAGTAATAAGATAGAACATTATAATTACAACACATACCCTCTCACCTTAATCAAATTCAGGATGATTATAGGATTCCCATATCTCTTGACAAGATTTTCAAAATGAAGTCGAGTAGCCTCATAAGTCTGGTCCCGTTTTGACACTGAGTATGAAGAATGTCAGTTGGAAAGAACCCAGCAGAGATTTATAGGAAATAAATGAACCTTGCAATAACTTTTCATATTCGTTTCTCTGAGAGAAATAGAAAGAAGAAGGTAGGGAGGAAGAGAGAGAGTGAAAGAGAAGGAAAAAGCATTAGAGATAACGTAATTCTTAGAACATACATATGATATCAGGCTTAAGGTTCAAACGCGAAGTTTCTTGTGACCAGAAAAGTGGTATTGAWCCACGATTTTGAACAATAGAACTAATTTGCAAAGGAACACCCTCCGGAACATCTTCAAACACAATCTGCTCAGTCTCAACATCATTTGCAACCCTGCCCTTCTCGTTTACACCACGTTTCAGATATCTACATCAAGTAAAGTAGTAAATATCAATATGAACTGCCATCATAATTTCTTATGTGCAATTTGAACTAGYATGTTGCACTGGTGGAATGTCTTTTTGAGGCTAAATAAGCTGTGAATCAAGATAATTCAAGACAGAAACACCACGAAAACCAGGTTTAGGTTCGAAGTGAAACAAGAAATACCTTAAAAAAAAAAAATGTGAAACAGAAATCACAGGAAACTTATTTTTCCTAGTAAAAGCATGCAACCATGAAAGTTCAAGTACATGCATTAACTTCATTAATGAATCATCCTGTTCTATTTCTTTCCTTATTGATAAGTGACCTTTCATCCGACAATTCATAATAAATGAGAACAATCATGTCTAATCAGCTAACTCAACCCAAATTAAGTACAAAGTAGATATCTACTGGAACCATATATATAGTGATATCATGAGCTGCTCATGTAGGTAACGTATGAAACAATTCTCTCATAAATATCAAGAGGAGAATGATGACAAACTGCTATTGAGAAACATGACATAATGAGAGAAAYTATTCTTCAGTATGGAACATGTGGTCTCCAGGATAAAAGAGACTTTTTAAGCTCTCATTTATAAAACTTCRAGRGAAAGCAAACTTATTTCTACAGTACTATACATACAATCCACATATGCACAAGTATTGAAGAAAATGAATGTCAATAATATCCCAGTAACAATCAAGAAATGTGGCCTAATGTGACTTCGACATGCTGTACATTACTTTCTTGAAATTTTTGCATCCATGTTGCTTTGTGTTTGTGTATCTCATTAGGCAGTGCTCTGCTCCTGGATTGTGTCAAAGAGGGGTCCACAATTGTAATAAAAGAAACACACCATACAAACATATCAGTTATGGAAGTTGGCATGCAAAATGCAGGTTTGTTGGACTGGCATAATAGATTAGGAAACATTTCTTAATGCCTGTTTTTACATTATGAATCTAATATTTTCGATCAAATATTCATCTATGACTAATAAACTGAAATTAAAATAACCAAAGCCTAAAMTATAGTCATGTCAGTCATAAGTTAGCTGCAAGAGAAGCTGAGGAATGAAAAGCAGTATCAGTAGTTGACACTCGCAGTGAAGGATATCCATCAAACAACTGTAGTTGTATTCTAACCTGGTACCAGCATAATGACGCGAACGCCTTGCCATAAGTGTGAGCCTGAATTCCCGTCCAGAAATTGACAGTTTAGCCTGGATATAACAAGCACAAATGATCAACAATGCACGAGAAAGTAAAAAGAAGATAGGCATGTTATATTGGAAAGAAACTGTAGTTGCATGCTGAAGTCTAGAATAGAAAGAATGTTCAGATGCACCTACTGTAGTGGGAAAATGATTAAGTCAATAATCTTAGGACTAGCAATAATCTTAGGACTAGCCTAACTTTTGATTAATCATTAATCCATTGCACTTTTTTACTTTGTTATAATAATAATTCCTAGCCCTATAACAACACTCCAATGCCAATTTACTAAACCTTACCTGATGGAAAAAGCCGTAGACCAATGCAACTGTCCAAAGAGTATTCTGGAGAATATTCCGAATTCCACGAGTCAAAAACTCATTCCAGACGAACATGGTTTCATACAGGACATGCCCTGTCTCAGCCTCACACATATTCTTCTGTAGGCTCCTCATAACATGGTATGAGTAACTGAAGAAGAAGTCCTTTGTAAGATCGACCATGCACAGAAGCTTCTTGTACCTATAATGTTATARACACAAAAGAAATATCATCAATTACAATGACATTAAAGAAGAAAAATTGAAAAACATATAAAAGCAGRAAAAAAAGACTATCAAATGAAAATGAGTAGATACAACTAGGCATGATAAGCGGAAAATCCACTCCAGGAAATAAAACCTATAACTAAATCTAAGAKAACAGAATTTCATCTCAACAGTGTAGAGAAGGGCATCAAGTAAAATTGCTAATCCGACATATGCTTAACGATTAAAAACTGAAAGATAGGGCAAACGTACAATCTAATATCCTTGGGAGACAGTGCTTGGTAGTTAGCTTTTCTAGAAGTAGCAGAGACAACAATATCTTTGAAAACGTAAATAGAAACGTGGACAAATAGCCCAATATTTATCTCATCCTCATGATTTATGACAATGATCAGGTTCACAGAACATGGAAACTCTGAACTAACTCTCACGTGCATAAAGATTATGTCACTAAGGTAAGGCTTCGCACAAGTGGCCCCCAAAATCAACTCTTAAGACATTTTTTATGAGTGCAGGATTCCATATCCATTGCTGGTRACTGGCAACTGTAATGATACCTGCTTATTAAACACAGAAATAGAATGTGCTGTACATCAATACCAGTCACCCACTTATACACAGAAGGTTAAAATTGTTAGAATTTGAGTACGAACGAAAACAAAAAAGGACCAGGTCAAGCGAGCAGAAAATAACTGCGGATAGAGTAGTTTCCTTTTCTTTATGCTATTTTCTCCTCTTCCCTCCCCATCTCACGCCAGCTCATGACACAAGGTAATGCTCATTCTTTATGCTCTCATTTTCCATGAAGATGATTCGGTAACCTTTTGCAAATTACCGTTAGACAAATGGCCGTRCACAGTCCATTTGCAAATCACCATTCAATAAACACCCATACACTCCATTTCCAAATCAGTAAACTTGGAGAGCATGGTATCGCATAAATAAAGAATGCAGAAGAGTTCATATAATAGCTTTCTACTTCAATGGACCACCAACATGGTAGCTAACAAATCCATTTAGAAACAAACTATATTCAACTGCCAAATTCTTAGATATGGAACAGTGTGTTGTTGTTACCAAATAATGGGCCTATTCCCACATCCTACAAAATCGCCGTAAGTTATATAATAACCGAAATTGATGCAGGTAAAAGTACATTTAAATGGGACAATGCATAACCTGTTTTCATTCCTATAGTTAATCATCATATTTGATCGAACTGCAGAATTTGGAAGTGGGATCATCTCACTCTTGGTGATAGCATACACATTCTGACCATAAATTGCGCCAATCTGTCTCCTTTTTGTTATAAGGAGCATGTAATACGGCCCGAGGAATTTTATAAATCCTGAGAATGAAACCAAAAAGGTCAAAAGGAAACCAAAAAGGTGAAAAKTACAAGGATAGTGGACACATGGCAAAAACCAATTTCCAATATAATAAACTTACCAACAATTCCATAACATGTAGTGACAAATTTAAGTCCTCCCGTCGACATGTTTCCCTCATGTATCCTTCTCAGAAGGTCAGAACATTCCCTTTCATTGTACGTAGTAGAATCTTCACGTATGTTTAGCTCAGCAGGTTCCAACCTATCAATCTTTAACACTCTCCAATATGTTCGAGTCTTGTCCCTTCCTATCATATAAAAGTTCTGCAGAAAAAATTAGAATAAGTAACCAGATACAAATGCAATATATCAACTTCATGATTATCACATGTCATATTTCATTAACTGAAGTCGCAGATATACATGTCCTACAAATGAAGCAAAAGAAAATTTGAAAAACAAATTGTTTGCTAATGATTGTGCTCTAGCCAGCTTCAAAAGGAAAAGATATCTATGACATGAATGGCAACCGTAAATGTGTAAGCAAAATATGGTGAGCTTAAAACCAATATACCTTAGAGAAAATGCAAGTAGTCAATAAAGGAGAGTATAGTAAATTACTGCAAGTCTTCTTGGGATGCTGAGTTCATCATTCTGATTAAGGTATATAAAGAGCAATAAGATTCTGCAAAATCTTTGCCATGTAGTGGCATTAAAAAACATTACTAAATAAATAAACAACATGTTGATCTAAAGTCCATAAAAGCTTATATCTATCCCCAATTTGGTATATTTGTAACTCTAAAACATTAATACMTTGATAACAGAATCAGTTTTACGACACCAAYAAACATAGCAGCCAAGCATGCAAATGAAACTACAACTAACTTGGTGGGAAAATAAGTTCATCGACAATTTTTGCAAATTCCTGAAGATACACCAGAACAAAAAGCAGGTAAAATAAAGAATCACGGAACCTAAAGATCTCTTCTTTTACCGCCTACGCTTCCCTGCAGGCTAGAACCTTTACATATCAGGAAATAAACGGTGAAAAGAATGAATACCGATCGAGTTTCATAAAGGCGAAATTTCTGCATGAAGCCCTCCGGTGGAGGGTTAGGGTGAGAAAGATAACACTGTTCTGCTTGTTTCTGCCGATCATTCCCAGCCGAAATGGTTAGAGATGGTTGAGGCGGCAGCTCATTCTCCAGCGCAGCCGCCATCGTACTGATTGTTTTGTTAGCGAAGATCCCAACACACCAATTCCCGAGCCTCGGGCTCGGGAGTCAATCACTCTCGCATTAAAATTCAACTCCAATTCAAATTCAACTTTGGCCCCTACCCTGGTACCGCTTCACCACCTTTAACCTTCTCCGAACATATAGCATTTTCTTTTATTCTCTTGCCCTTTCGAAAACAAATTCATCTACGCCGATTGGCTTCGAATCACCTTACAAACCCTAAACTCCATATATACTCAMGAACCTAAATATAAATACCTCAAAAAAAAAAAGAATGGAAAATGAAGGTCTTAATTTGAATAAGCAATTCCTGATCTTTCGATCAAATCAGCAAAAAATTAAATAAACTAAATTCAGAAAATTCAGAAGATTGAGGGGTATCTTTAAGAAACGAATGGAGATTTCAGACAGAAAGAAAAAGCGGAGAGAAGATCGAACAAGAATTCAGGAGATTCTAGAAAGATGAAAATGTAAGAAATAGGTACAGAGAGAAAGAAAGAAAGCTKGAGCTGTGTGTATTTGTTGATGGCGATGATGATGATAATGATAATTATGATGCGACGAGGATGTAATTTTTACTTAATCTTGGGTTTTTTTAAGAATATTTTTATATTTTTTTGGCGTACTTTTAGAGAGAGAAGGCTTTACAGATCTGCAAAAGGCAAACTGAAACGAAAGCCACACCTTGTAGAGCTTGTCGAACCATACACATACTCACACCCAGAGGGGGAAAAAAAAAATCATAAATTAAATTAGAGAAGTACTCTATAAGGATCCCCAATAGTTGGAAATTACGATTCCAGCACCTTTGTTGCCTCGCCTCATAACTCTCTTTCTTGTCTTTATCTTTATTTTTTTCCTTTTTTTCTTTTAAACAATATTTTTTTACTAGAAAAATATTATGAACATTAAAGTCGAGATGATGAATTGAGTTTATATCAACTAAATTAGTATTTTAGTTGAATTTGTAATTTTCTAAGTTAATTTTAATATTTTAATTACACTTGTTTTTGACAAATTTGCCTAATTCTTATTGCAATTTTTTAAATGTTTGAGTTATCATTATAATCAAAATAATAGAATATTAAAAAATAATCACTTCTTAGAAATATAATAGAATGAAATTATATTATAATCGAGTTCACTCACAATAAATGTGGATGAAAGATAGTTAGGAATTTTAAAATTTTTAAAATGTCATTCCTTAATTTCTGATCTAACGGAGCAATTCATATCAAATTTGAATTAATCTAATCAATTGAAAATATCGGACAAAAAAAAGATATTTGAGATTGTAAAAAATTCAAAATATCTATTTAATTTTCATAACGCAAATTTATTTAATTAACCCTTCTAATTTGAATTAGATTGATCTTCCAAATTTGTGCAAATATTTTTAAATAAAGATAATGCAAAATTAATAAAGATTTGTATGTATATTTGCAAAATCATTAGCGTACAAGACAGGTTACGAATTAGTCAGAAGATTAATATTTTAAGTGATAATTAGGTACTATCGTTGCTGGAATTAATCAATTGAAACTTTTTAAATGTGTTCATTGACCATCTTCTTTCTTCTTCCATTCTGTCACATTCTTTTTTTTTTTTGGTTAATTTTGACTTGATTTTATTGACAAGAGAGGAAAGAAAGAAAGAGAAGAAGAGTACGAGCCGACTTAGAATAAAGAAAATGAAAATTAAATTCAAAAAAGACCGACCACCGGGGGATAATCCTCCATGTCAGAGTTCAATAGAAGATGACGTAACAATTTCCACAGAGAGAGAGAGAGAGAGGGGTTGAAGGTATCTTTTTCAATGATTGAGTTGTTTTTTTTTTTTTTGCCCTTCCTTAAAGCTGTGGAAATAATGGAATAAAAGAGTTGAGCCCACGTACTGTGCTGTTCTGAGCTGCTTCAACTCAGATTTGCTGATCTAAATGTGGGTTTTTTTTTTTTTTTTTAAGGGGGTGGAAGCTAAAGCTGAAATGCCAAATCTTGCCTTTTTCTTGCTTTTTGACCTTTTGTGGGTTTTCTTGATTCTTAGGTTAGAGTTTTCAGAGTATTATTTCTTTGATTGATTGTGCTCTAAAAGCATATACTTTCGGCAGCTGCAGAAAAGGGCAATATTAGCATTTTAGGGTCAAGAATAGGAGCAAAATAGTAATGAACTTGAAAAGATGTTAACAAATCTTTTCATGAAGTTACATTATGGTAACATCTCTATTTTTGCCTTTTTGTATTCGTCCATTTTATACTTGATCTGTTCTTGGTAGACTCTTTTTTTATTAATTTTTAATTAGACTATGAATTTTCAAATAAGTCTCAATATATGTATTTCATATATTACATCCTTGATATACAGGTGACTGGATTTGTTTTTAGACCTATTTGTTTTTTATCGATTGATTTATCAAAGTAATGTTTTTTTTTTTTGGTTATCCTAATAAAAAAATCCATTGAATGCTAGTTCGACAAATAATTAGTTTAGGTATAAGTTTGATATGCAACATCTATACCACAAAAATTTGTTCTTAATTTTAAAAATTAAATCATTGAATGGTTATATTTGATTTTATAATTACATTATGCAAATATACAATCTCTTATATGGCATGAATTAGAAAATTTTACGAAAAATAGATGAATTTGTTTCTCTATCAAATAAATGCCGACATTCTCGTGCAACGGATTAAAATTATGATTATTATGAAATATAAGTGAAGTACTCAACTAATAAATATGTCGAGTTGTATGTCAAAAATAAATAAATTCAATATTGACATAATCGATTTTTGATATTTTTAGAAGCAATTATTAAATGGAAGGAATTATTTGGAATTTATTCTTCTTTTGATGTATTCAGTTTCTGAAAAAAAAAATGCAATATTAGCAACCTAATGAAGAGAGTGCAAACATTAATTATGTATCTACCTAAAATTAGAATTCAAAACATGGCTATAGTATTCTTGGGAAAGGAAATCTTTTCTCTGAGTTATAGTCCCTGTTCTCRATTGTTATATTCTATTCAAAGTAGATGATAAGGAAAAACTGTTTATGAAAAAAATAAATATAATATTTTTATTTTCTCAATATCAATAAGTAAAAAATATATATTTTAAATCTTTTAATACACCTCCGTGCTAAACTAATCAAAGTGTGATTTATATATTTTTTTTAACTCTTGAAATATAGAATGAGATATAGAATGAGAGTTCCTAGAAAAGCTAAGAATTAGAGGATATATATTAAAAGATCTCCAATTTCTTTAGAATTACTTATCCAAAGCAATTTATTTTTTAAAAAATTAAGTTAAAATCGAAAGTGAAAAGCAAATCAAAATAACTCGAATAGTTTTTTATTTAACAAAAAATAAATATAATGTATTTTAAATAATTGAAATATGACTATAACACAACAGAAAACTTAGCAATAGAGCAGAAGCTTCCATATTTTCTGGTGTAACACAGGTGGAAACGTGTAAAAGATGTCAATAGACGAATGGCTAGTTAGAGGGGCAATGCCAGTGAAACGCATGATATAGGACAAATGCCCYTAAATASARGGGATGAGAAAATAAAGAAGAGAAGAAAAGACAAAAGAGAGATATACTCAATACAACAATTACTTGAATTAATTTTATAAAAATCATTTTCATTTTTAACATTTAACCTYGTGAGAGTTTTATATTGAGGGTTCAGCCTATTAAAAGTCTTAATCTTATATTAAATGTTAAGTTTGACTCTTTTATTTTCTAGTCGGTACTTAGCGATTTTTATAAAGTAATTTATAAAAATATCTTTTTCCTAATGGGATTTAACAAAAATATTTGACAAAATGACAGTGTTCATAATTTTAAAACATTAAGGATRTCGTTTTAATGTTTTAAATGAGTGTCAAAAATTAAAATTTATGCAAACATTAAAGTTATATGATATTATTATCCTTATTTAAATGATATAGCATAAAAAATAAAAGAATTAATTAAGCATCTATGAGCATTAAATGCGTTGAAATATATTTAAAAGACTATGAACGACTTTTTTTTWAAAAAAGCTTTTAAAATTTATTGTGTTATAATTATTAAAATTGAAATTTGTGAGCACGTGTTTTACTATATCTATATGTGTATAAAGTGTTATTCCAGTATTGAATTTCTAGAGTTGGTTAACAAAGCCAGCTTGTTTACTTTATATCCAATTATCATGTGAAACAAAGAAATTCAAATTAGATATTTTCATTGGAGAAAAATATGACATCATTTAATTACTGGTATTTAAATATAAATTGGACCAACTAATCTGCACTTGTTCTCATTTCATAGGGCCATTTGTATGCATTGAACCGGCCTGCWAGATAGCCATTTAATCCAGGTMGGTGGCACGTGATTGATTTCTAATTTACTCCATCAATGTCACATCTGATCTTTATTTCTTTTTTTTTCCCCTTTAATTTCGGCAGAAAATGAAAAATTCATGAAATCTACATCCAGAATATATAAAAAGGGCCGGAGATATTTTTCTTAAATCTTTTTTATCTTTTATATATCATTATCCAAAGCATTTTTTTTCGCCGGTGAATGTGGGTAGGAGAGCACGTACAGATCCATACATTTTCTTCACATTTCTATGCACCAATCGAATCACGATGTCTATATATTCTTATTTCTTAACTCTCCTAACATTTTTTCTTTTCTCCTTTTATCTTCAAGAGTTAAAATATATCGTAGCACGACAGTGTATATACCTTTAAACTCTTCTAACCTTTCTTCTCCTTTTGTGTTAGATATATATACATATGTTGTGCTATGATTGATCATAACAACTAGCAAGAATATGTAATGGAGATGAACTAGAATATTTGAAGCATATAAAAAACATAGTGCATAAATTGTATAGATCCAAAGGKTAGAAGTATGATCATCATCCTTAACTAAAGTGGTGTACTTAGTTAGAGGTACAAAGATCCTCAAAAGCCTCTATGGAAGGAGTCTTTCATCGACTATAATAAAACGCTTGCTACAATTTCTAAGCCTATCTGAACCATACCAAAGCCTATTTGAACCATAAACATCATTTATTACAAGTTAGGTTTTCTCTCATATCTAAGGCTATCTTAATCTTATATTAATTGCATTATTTATCAACAACTCTAATTTAAGTTTTGGAGCGTCTTATGAGTTAGGACACACACAAATTGGATATTACCAGGACTCTTAAGGTCTTACTAGACAAGAGAATCAGGTAACATTATAGTGACGCCCACCGTATTTTTACCCTGAAAAACTAATCACCACCACAAACTCTCTCTAAAAAATGGCCCTTACTACTAGACACCACAAATCAACAACTAATATCCCAAAAATTGAAAACTTAAAACTACCACCACCCAGACACTCTACTACACCCGCTCGCTCAACCTGGACATTACCATTGGAAATACCACCCCAACAACCGATTATTACACCTTTCCTCGACCTCTTCCAAGATCCTAAGCAATTGGAATAGCTCTAGAGTATTATGCAATATGCTGAAGAATTTTAAGAATTTCAAGAATTTCTCCATACAGAAAAAAGGCAAAGCAACAACGGGAGCAGAATCAACAAACCACTTATCATATTCTCCAACTACCTACTAACTTGCCTCCCTTTGTAGGTACCAACCTAAACCCCCACACCCTGTGGACCAAGTGCCTCCTAGTTACCCCTAGGCTCACCGGGCAACCGGATCTATCAGCCACCACTTAATGGGAGATCCACTGCAACCTCAAGGCCTCCTATTACTCCTGAGAGAGTTGATGACACTCATCATCAGCATCAGGCACCCCATCCACCTACTGGAACCAGTTATTGGAAGACAAGGTCCGAAAGGTTCGAGCTATGATACCCRAACTCCCTATACTCGCTTCAAGATGGAAYATCATCCAAAATAACCCCCTCAAAGAAAATTACCAGTTGGTCGCCCTATCTACATGATTTAAAATGCCAAAAGTCACCCGATATGACAACACTACAAACCCCCTCTCCTATCTTCATAACTTCATCACACTTATGATTATGGCCTCGGCTATAGATATTATCCTTTGCTGGTCCTTTTTTAGCACTCTTTCTGGCCAAGGCCTTAAATGATTCTCAGGTCTCTTGCCCAAGAGTATCCACAACTTCGATTAGATGGGAGAATCTTTCCTAAGTCACTTTGCCAGYAGCAACCAACACCACAAGACCATAGGCTACTTGCTCAACATCAAGCAACATCGAGATGAAACAACCAAACAATACTTGACTCTCTTCAAATCAGAGGTAATTGATGTCCCCGACCACACTAACGCTTTGATTATTCATACTTTCTATCACGATCTAAAGCCTGGTCACTTTCGTGAAAGCTATCCATCTCCCAGCCAAACACAATCCAAAACCTTTTACACAAGTTTTGGAAGTTCATCACTGGTGAAGAGATTAAGAAAGCTAAGAGGGAAATGGATAGAGAAGAGCGCAGCACTACATACACTGTTGATAGATGGATGTAAACGCCCCGTATGCTTGACCATCTGTGACCTCGACCATAGGACAGACTACACTTCTCGAAGCCTAGGAAGAATACCATACCCAATTTCCCATATTCCAGCCATCATATCCCCAACTACAGCAAAAACACCGGGTATTCAGACCCCTCAACACTTCGGATCCCAAATACTAAATCAAATAGAAAGCTTTGGTRTTCTTCGGCAACCCAAAAAGCTGCTCGCTGCCAACAGAGACTACCAAATTCTGTCAGTTTCACAAGAACCATGGCCATGACACAGCATTTTGCTATGACCTCAAAAAGGAAATTAAAGAGGCTATTTGAAAAGGCAACCTAAGGGAATTGATACAGGCTTTTGCCCAACAGYGAGTTCAACGGACAAGCCTTAACGGGAATCATCMCCTCGAAAATTGGCCATACCACCGACCACCAAACCCAGTCCCGGACAACTGCGTCCAAGTAGCCAATAATAACACGAAGCCATAGCCTTGGGTTACAAATATGATTTTCTCATCCCGATAGAAACAACAGAAGACAAGCAATTTTTATACACCGTCTCACCATATCCAGACATTGGTCATCACCTCCAAGTCGTCACAAGCTTGGTCAAGCATATCTTAGTTGATGCCACAAGCTCTGTTAAAATCCCCTTTGAGCATGCTTTCAAACAAATGGGAATAGAGCCACAACACATCATCCCCGATGACAACTCCCTAGTCAAGTTTACATGAGACTCAATCATAGCCACTGTCAAAATTCAACCGCCAGTAACCATCGGTGTTGYTTCACACTATGTCACTAAATTTGTGGAGTTCTTGATCATGCCCATGGTCTCTGCATATAATGTCATCCTCGATCGACAAGCCTTAAGTAATTTTCGAGCGCAAATCGCAATGCACAACAACTCCATCGCTTTTTCGGGTAGCTAGGCGTCTTACACCATCACAAGCAACAAGGCCACCCATGGGGAATGCTACTCAACAACCACCTTACTGCCTAATGATAGCTATAACGAGGAACGACTCGAACTGTCTACCGACCTCGAAACGRCGCTTCTTGACCATTAACATTAGATCACACCATCAAGGTTGATAAACACCTGCCTATTGACACCAAAAACTCCCTCCTTCAACCTCTGACCAATTTTAAAGACATCTTTGCTTAGTCACTAGCAGATATTGGTACCATTCTCCGCATATTGGTAGAACACAAACTCCGAATACCTCCCAAGGCGAAACTAGCAAGGTAAAAGAAACGACATTTCTCTGCAGAGAGGATGATAATAGCCTGAGCATAAAACAACGACCTTTTTGTAGTCAACATGATGAGGCCAATCCAATTCTCCAAATGGATAGCCAACCTAGTGGTCGTGAAGAAAGCCGATGGCAGATGGAGAATGTTTATCGTCTTCACTGACCTTAACAAAGCCATACCAAAGAAACCGTTTCCGTTTTCCTGAATTGACCAACTTATAGGTGCCACGGCGGAACATAACACTTCTTAGATGCCTACAAGGGCTACCATCAAATCCAAATCGCCAAACAAGATGCAGAAAAGACATCATTCGTCATCGACAACTGCATTTACTGTTACCGTATGATGCCTCTTGGTTTGAAGAATTCTGGAGCCAACTTTCAAGAAATGGTCAACAAAGCCTTCCGAAAATAAGTTGGCCGAAACATTGAAGTCTTCGTAGACAATATCCTCATCAAATACCAAGACATTGACAACACTTCTGGATGACATTAAGGAGACTTTCCAAACCATGAGGGCAATTGAAATGAAGCTGAATCCCAAGAAGTACTCTTTTGGTGTTAAGGTCGGGAAGTTCCTAGGATACATGGTCCCCCAAAGGGGAATCGAAGCTAACCCAGAAAAAATTCGGGCAATACTCCAAATGTAACTATCGAAAAGGGTAAAGGATATCTAAAAGTTCACAAAATGCTTAGCTGYCTTCAGCAGGTTCATCTCCTGATCAGGAGAAGCAACTTTACCATTGTACCGATTGCTCCGCTACCTGACCACCTTTGCATGGAATGACGAATGCCAGAAAGCTTTTGATAGGCTTAAGGAATCGTTAGCACGACAACCTATCCTCACTGTATCTATCTCTAATGAAACACTCGTTTTGTACATGTTTGTCAATAATTTTGCTATTAGAATCGCCCTATGCTCCCAAAGGAGTAAATCTCTCAAGCYCGTATATTCATTAATTATATCATGTGCGTCCCCAATGAAAAATTTTCACTCTTGAAAAAACATCTCCTTGCAGTGCTAATAACAGTCAGAAAGTTACAACCTTACTTTCAAGCTCACCCCATTACGATTCTCACAAATGCACCACTTCCACAAATACTGCATAAACCCGAGTCCACTGATAGACTCATGAAATGGGCTTTAGAACTCAATGAATACCATATCGATTACTRCCCAAGGAAGTCTGTCCAAGCCCAAACTTTACCTGATTTCATCATTGAATACATGATATCAAAACATGCTCGATGACACTACAGCCCCAAACAAATAACCACTCGAGCAGTGCTAGTTTGCTTACACTGATGGATCTACARGCACGCAGGCTTGGTACTCATTAGCCATAGTGGAACAAAATTTACTAATTCGCTCAAGTATAACATCYCGATTAGCAACAACGATTCATATGAAGCAGTCTTAATAATATTGTGCAAAGCCCAATCCTTACAGATCGAAAACCTTATCTTGAGGAGCGACTCGCAAGTCTTCATTAGACAAATCAACGGCGAAGTTGAAGCTAAAGAGCATAACATGCAACAATACATCACCGTTGTTGATAAGATAACCAAGAAATTTGTATACCTCTAACTCCAAAAGATACCTCGATAGCAAAACTATAAAGTAGACGCCTTGTCCAAACTCAAATTAGGAACCCCGATAATCGATAGGTAGGTCACCCCCTACCCAAGAAAAGCATCAATTTGATAAAAGTGAATTGCCTGGTCACTAATCCCACCTATATACAACATTTTATCAACTACATTAACTAAGGGACTTTACCAGATGATCTCGACTAGGCTAGAAAAATCTGAGCAACCAACCTGCAATACATACTTGTAGATCACCAATTTTTTCGCCGATCATATACCTGGCCACTGCTGAAATGCGTAGCCTCTGATTACATTTTGCAAGAAGTGGCACATATATAASAGCTTAAAGTTTGGCTAGAAAGATCATCTAAACCGAGAACTACTGGCCAACCATGGAGGTAAATGAAAAGGGCTTTGTAGAAAAATGCACCAAGTGTCAGAACACAAACCATTTACACTTGGTGGAATATCAAAGCCCGAGTAACCCATTACTATTTTCCCAATGGGGAATGGAGTTGGCCGGTGTCTTTCCAAAGGCATCAGGCAACCGGGAGTTCACCATAATAGCGGTCGACTACTTCACCAAATAGGTGAAAGCTTAAGCATTAAGTTCTATCACGGCGAGAAAGGTCAATGAGTTCTCTGGAATAATATAATTTGCCATTACGGTATTCCTCAGATCATGATTACTGATAATAGAAAACAATTTGAAGTTGCTGAGCTCCAAAACTTCTGCGATGACCTTCAAATTGATCACAGGTTCACTTTAGTTGGATATCCACAAATCAACGAATTAGCCGAAGTCATAACTCGAAYGATTGTGCTTAGGATCAAGAAGAGATTAGACAAGCATAAAGGAAGATGGACCGACGAATTCCCAAACGTTCTCTGGTCTCATAAAACAACCCCACACTCGAGAACTAAAGAAACTCCTTTCGCTTTATTTTTGTAACATATGTCATCTTTCCTGTRGAAATCGGAACCCCTAGTCTTCGAACAAAATGGTTTGAACTTGACACTAACACTTGCTATCTTGCTGGAAACCTAGTGCTGCTTGAAGAGCTTCATAAGAAACTTCTGCTCGAGAATCATAAAATAAGCAAGCACTCGTGAGACAATAGAACAACAAGGTCAACTCGGGTTATGAAAAATAAAGTCAGTAGAATAGAGGGCACCTGCAAACTTGATCCAAATTGGGAAGGCCCTTACATCATAGCCAAGAATAATGGAAACGGAAGTTTCAAGCTCCACGACTATGAAGGGCATATGATTGCCCGAACATGGAATGCACAAAACGTCAAGAAGTTTGACCCCTAGACATTTGCCCTAGCTCACATCCTCAAGTTCCCTGAATTCTTCTTGTAATTTTCGTTCTTTTTTGGTTTATGGTTAGACAAGAATTGGTTATGTTATTCATGTGCACTATTGAGTTACWGCTAAATTTTTTTGAAGATGCCTTTGAAATTGTTTATCGTACACGTATTACTTGAAAAATTCACTTCACACTATGCATTATGTTATTGACCGAACACTTGCTTTCATTGATAATTCAAAGTTCAAATTTTACAAGTGTTTACAAGCACTACCTTCTAACGGGGAAAAAAAAAAACAACAAACTAAATACAACCTAAAAAGAACTATCGATACTCCTCATTCACTGGGCCCCTATTTTCAAACGAGTGCGAAGATCACATTGACTCCTCCTAATGTTCATCACAGGGACATTGAAATTTCCCCTAGTCGCAACTCCTTCTCTATTCTGGTATCGCTGCAGCACCTGGGTATCGAGACGTCTGAGTCATGACTCCTAACTTAATCTGACCTAACCTTTCCTACTTGTTTACCTTCGTTGCAGACGACTCCTACATCAGGTCACAAATTAATGATGCTAAATTGCCCCACCTTCTAGACCATGTGCGTAAGTAGCTACCCTCTTCGACCTAGCTAGGTCTTGTCAAATAGACTCCTACTCTCATTCCAATCACTTTGCCTTCGCCACACTCCTGCCTATGACAATTTAGCAGTGTCCTCATAATCATCAAATCCAATCTCCGATCACGTAAATGTCAATGTATGCTGCCGACCATCTTGTCTAATGTCCCGAACACCTTTTGGATCCACCATCAAGCAGCTCTCTTTGTCAGTCTTTTTTTTTTTTTTTCAAAGCACAAATATTACTTACACTAAAACACTTCAACGATTAGGTAGAACAAATGTTTTTACTTCCTTTATTTTTTAACCCTTGACTATATATAGGAGCCGACCTAACAACAGTACATCTCCCAGAATTAATGCTACCGCCTAAATGCATTGAATGCGTGTCTTTTCACATCGTTCCTAATGTGCCTATTTCAATTTTTGATAAAACCTTCAAATAGGCACACACATAAGTTGGTATATATGATCATAATGACATTTGGTTTCGTTCCCAAACACTAGTTGCTATTAAATATTCATTCCCGAATACTAGTTACAATTAGATGGTTCATTCCTGAACACTAATTGCAATTAGATGTTTCCTTCCCGAACGCTTATTGCAATCAAATGTCACATCCTTGAACACTCGTYGCAATTAAATATGACCACTCTAATAGTATCAAAYGAAAAAAATAATAATAATAACTTGTTTATTTTAATTATAAATCAACAACATTAATATGAAATTATCGATGTCGGTATTTACAGGACCACCATACTYTATTGAGTTACAAAACTCCAYTGACTCAGTAAGATTGACCTATCGCTGCGCGAGCACCTCTGGCCTTCAATTCGTCCTCCTTTCAATCTCTCAAGTCATGCGCTCTTGCCTTAATTCTCTTTCGATATTTCGAACGAATCACTCCTAAATTTAGCCTTTCACACTTCGGCTGCCTCACCCGACCGTCTCAACCAGCTCGAACCCAATTCCATTTCCTGGCCGCCTGTTCGCCAGCACTTATCAGTAAGCCCCACTAGAGACCACAAATTTGATAGACTCCACTGATGAATCCAGGTCATACCATCCTCTTTCAGCCCTTGTCCTTCTTACCTTTCTATTTTTAGCATTTAGCCTTGAAACCTAGATATCTTATAAATGAGCCGCCATAACCAAAACAGAACCGCAACAGAGTTTCCCGTTCCGCAGTATCGAACTTCAGGAGATGGCTAGGTGGTACTATTGTTTCGTGCGAGCTCGGATCAGAACCAGAATCTAGACTACATATATTACTTATCCTTTCCCACCATACTCTCTTTAGATGATAAATTGATCGACTGTATTTACAATTTTCTACAACTCATTGCTAAATATATACCACAACTATGAAAAATGAATCTCTCTTACACCTTATATAGAAGGGTCCCGAAATATTAATCGGTTACGACTTATTGCATGGTTGTACACTGCAACCCAGTCCCACATCGCAACATTATCAATGCTTTATGGCTTTCAATTATCAACAGTTGGTTAATTTATCCATTTATGAAGTGGGTAAAGCATGCGCTTTAATGCCTTCTAATTCTCGAACAGCACCCAGGATTTTTATATAAATTTGTAAATAAAAAAGAAAATATATATGGCAAATACAAAAATGTAAATCACATTTCATCCAACAAAGTACGATACTTCAGGCAACACAATTTTATTTAATACTTTGGTACTTAGAAAAACCTAACTATTCACTATATATATAACTATAAGTATATATATATCTATAGATATATTCCTCTGCTAATCCAATTCCATCTCGAGGAGAGTTCACTTCGTCATTAGGATCATACTATCATGGCCTGACCTGTTTCACCTCTTGTATCTTGGTGCTCGAGGCATTGGCAACTTGAAGCCTCGCCCAACCAATTCCTCCTCATCCTTCTCGTTCGCCTATGGAAAAAACATATACTCGAGATTCTAGGGAATCTTAACTCTAATGGAGAGTCCAACATGGAACACTTTCGCATCCTTGGGGCACCTAGAAGTTGGGTCGCAACTTGAAGGTGTGCCTAATTGCCACCGAGTACCTGTTCATGCATGAGCATTACTCAACCATTCTTGAATTTCGCTCTGCTTCTCTCCCCCTTTCAAAACTCTTTCTATAATTTTCTTACTTATAACGCTTTACCAACTATGCGGGCTTTCAACAACATGCACTACTCATCTAAATATTTCTATTTTTAGTTTTTGTTCTTTTTTTTTTTTTTTTTTTTTGTTTTCTTTTACTTCCATCTAAATATTCCTATTCCTTTTACAAGTTTTGCTATGCGCCTTTTTCCTCTCCAAGCGACATTCTCTGCCTGACGAATGTTTTCTTGCACATCCCCCAGCTTTTCCTGCCCTATCAATCGGCAATTAATCGTCTTCAAGCTTTATATTCTGTCTCCCAATGTGGACTTTGGCTCATACGGCCAATCGCTTACATTTCCTTAATGTTCCTCCTATCAGGCTTTCTGCAGGCACTCTCCTTAGCGCATGCATATCTTTTTCAGCGCTCTCTATATATCATAATGTGTTTGCGCATCCGCAAGCAAGCACAACACGAACGTCTGCCAGCTTTCGCTCATCAGTATAGTTGGTAAGTAGCTAAGTGGGCAGTTTCGGGAAGGAGTTACGTCAATGCTTCACAGAACCTTCAATATC